>JAMZAV010003332.1:0-105225 GCA_024449915.1 Sweltsa coloradensis
ACTGACACAACACAGAGGAGCAGAACATATTCGGAGAGATAGGCTACATCGGTTTGATTGCAGCCCTCTACATCTCGGGATCAAAATTACAAACAATTGCCAAGAGAAATTCTCCAGTGTGCTAGCAGAATTGCTTTTAAAAGAAGCCTGGAATTGTTTTTATTAAAAAGAGCCTTTTACACCCTGTACGAACTAATTAAGACTAAGCAATTCTTTGGTGTATTGCTTAAGCATTGTTACTGTTCTATGTTTTTTATCTGAAACAACCCATTCAGATGTAACTTTCTTTTTCTTTTATTGGCGTGGTTTTGTTTTTTTGCATCGATAGGCATACTGTTTTTATCTGTGATTTTATCTATTTTTTGCCATTTTTATATCCCATACTCCAAGTTTCATTTTTGCATTTTTTTGCATTTTTATTACCTGCTATTACCTCTTTGTAAAATGTTTTATCTGAAATTTTAGCACATCCAGGTGTAAAATCTTTGGGTGTGGTTTTGATTTGCTTTGACAGGCATACTTTTTTTAGATGCCATCTTATGTATATATTGCCATATTTATATCTCTCAGGCCTATGACAAGTTTCAATATTGCATTTTATTACCTGCTATTACCTTTTCTCTTTTTGTAAAATGTTTTTATCTGAAACTTTAACACTTCCAGTTGTAAAACTATTTTTGGAGTGGTTTTGATCTTTGCACCGATAGTCATAACTCATAATTGTTTTTTATCTGTAGTTCTATTTATACATAGCCATGTTTATGTCCCTTAAGACAAGTTTCAATATTCAGGTGCCTAGTGCACCACAATGAATGTAATTATGATTGGAAACGCTCAATAAATTGAATTGAATTGAAAATTGACACCCCCTTTAATAGATGCTCTATAGCTCTGCTCAGTACTTACAGATGTTAAACGTTTCACCCTTTTAACTTAGCCCAATTATAAAAGTGGAATTCAGAACGCCTACTGTAAGCTTTATTTCTCTCAAAATATCACTAATATCTTGGTGTCTTTAATTTGACGACTGGTTTAATTAAGGAAACTGCGCAAGGTACAAAAAGATACTAGGCCCGTGTTGAGAAGTTGTAATCAGACAGTGACTGTTATTAAAAACTCTCTGAATAGCGATAAATAATAAATATAAACACACTTACGCTTTCGATGCAGCGACCTTAGCAAGAGTGAGCAATTAGTTCATCACCATGGTGACAGACACGGGGCCCCTTGTACTACAAACCCTCGGAGCGAGTTCTTCCCCAAAAAACTCAAGTTAGTACCGAATGTTTGGGGTCCGAGAGCGCCACTTGCGCGGGGGCTGAGTAAGCGAGGGTCCAAATGGGGCGATTTTACCCTATTTTTTAAAAAAAAGGGAGTATCGTTGGCGATTCAAATACATTTTTAAAACTAGGGGAAACAATTGTACTTAAATAAATGTATTAAATTTTCCAAACCCATTTTATTCTTACATTTGAAAGAAATTTTTTTAAAATAATAATAAAATTTTTGATTCAGACTTTTGGTTTCCCCCGCGGATTCCAGTCATTTTTCATTTTCGGCTTGCTACATGGTGACATCTTCTGCCAAGCCACGTGGTCACTGATGAGCGGGTTTTACTTTAGTCTTGTCTTTAGGGGTACACAGCCGCCACGACACGGGTACAAAATTTCGTTTATGGTAGCTGATCATGCAAAAAAAACATTAAAAAAGAGAAGTTGCTAGTGGTTACTTTTTGAAATTGGTAAAAAAAAATTGTTTTTAAAATCAAATTTGACCAAAATTTAAATTACGAATTAAGTTAATAATTTTTTAAGTAGGCTACTTTATTTTGGAGGGTACTTGTCGTTACGGGGCCCCCCCCCCCCCCCCCAAAAAAGTAAAAAATAGGTTATGTGATGGGGGGGGGGGGAAGCGCCAGGGTTTTGGGGGCCTTGCTGGGACCCGGCAACGAATTCTGCCCCCCCCGATTTCTGCGGGCCCAAAGGCCCCCCCCCCGGGTGCTTCGCGCCCCCCCCCTTAAAAAACCCCATAACCTATTTTCCTTTTCGGGGGGGGGGGGGGAAAGGGGGGGGGGAAAAAAAGGTCCCTTTTAAGAACAATACCGTTTGGGTAATAAAAAAAATGAAATGTTTTGTTATGCAATCTTTGTTAATACGCATTTTATGATCCGACAAACTTAAAAGGGGTATGGCAAAAGCAATTTGAAGTGAAAAAAAATAAACATATTTATATTACGAGAGTAAACGTGTTTCCTTTATTTCCTTACTGCTGGGCCAAAAGGATGTCAACGTCATTGAGTGCGATAGATGGAAGACCAAGACAATACCTCGACTAACAAAAAGGGCGATTTCCTTGCGGGATCTCCTGTGGTGCAGCAACCCAATGCCCACAATGGGCCACCTAAAAGGGGAGAAATATTAAAACCTTTTAAACATGCATTGGGGGCAGCAAAAATATTATACATTTTCTGGGTTTTTCGCGAATACAATGCACGTGTGTGGTCAATAATAAAAACGATTTTCCTTTGCTGTTCCATTTTCGTCAATTTTTTACATGGAAAAACAGACTCTTGTGGCCACACAGTACACACCGAATTGTTAAAAATATTTATGTGGAATCTGCCCCATAGGATCAAAGGTCTATGATGACAAAAGGGTGAAGCAAGGAATAAATTTAAATAACTTAGAGAAAAAAATTTCCATGTGTTATTAAGTTTGTATAATTTAAAACTTCACAATCACTTTTTCAGGCCCCTTTGTGGATGACGAATATTTTTTAAACAAAAAAGCGAAACTCGCGATTAATGAGAATAATTTTTTTTCGATTGCGCACTTTCACACGAATATATTAATTTATAAAATAAGTTTTTTAAAAAAAATCATTAAAATCGAAAAAAGCATGTAGGTGTTATAAGTCGAAGAATGTTTTTAAAAATCGAAAAAAAAATCATAAAATTCCGATTTTTATGAGAAATTCTTTGTAGATGCTTTAACCTATTGTAATAATTTTTTTCACAGAACCTTAATTTTATTAATTTATATATACGTGTTAAATTTGAGCTCAATCGATTAATTATTTCTTTTGAAAATCGCAATTTTACAATTTTTTACTTTTTTTAAAAATAACGATTTTTTTAAAATTAATTTTTAATTAATTTAACAAAAAAAATTTCTTCGACTTAGAATGATTTTTTCACAGAACAAAAAAAAAAACCGCATAACACAGGGCAGTCAATGCACTAATTACCTCATCCAAAAAACGCGAAAGAAAAAAAGCGGTTTGCGAAGTGCCTAGTAAACATCACATTATTCCTCAAAATAAAATATGTCTTGGACTAGTGAGCGCCGGGACGAAGACTCTATGGCAGTCGTGTTATGTCTAGGGCCTATGTCTGTGTGCGGGCTTGTGTCCGACGCGCAGGGGCCAAATACGGTCCGTTTTTGAATAAATTTACCCCAAACGTCCGGCCCAAAGATAAGAGTGCGGGAAGTGTACACCCAAAATCTGCAGGAATAAAAAAATACAAAAAATTTAAAATTTAAAAAAATACTACTTTATTTTTTTAAAAAAATTTTCGTAAAAAATTTTTTTCCCCCCAATTTTCCCAATATAAATTTTGACAACCTGAGAGCTTTTTTAAAATTTTATTTTGCCTTGCCAACTCACAAAAATAAAATACTGCAACAAAATCAAGTGTAGCAAGTTTTACTAATATTGGCTTTATTTGGGGAACAAAAAATGGATGCAGAACAAATGCAAACAAATGGGGTGCAAAAATGGCCCCTTTCTAAAAAAAATTTTGGAAATTTGAAGCCTTTATAGCGAACGATGGAACTACTTTTAGCGCTAGACAGTTGTTCGGTTGGGGACCCCGCCTCGATTATGAACGTATCAGAATCAGCTAGACAATCTCGGCTTGGTGACTCACAGCTGCAGCCGCTCTTGTTTTTTTTTACATTTTTGGGCCCACGGTCCCCCCCCAAAGATACCTCTTAAATAAATAAATAAATAAATAAATTTTATCTGGTCAACCCAATCAGTTACATAAATGATTTTTAGTGGGGGGCTTTAAATCAAGCGACCAAGCCAACCTAGGGGCCCCACCAATCGACGAGTGAGCGATAACCCCCCAAAAATCGATATTTTTAAAAGGGAAATATATCAATCAGTGGTTTGGACATTGCGAAACCCCGGCCAAAAAGCCAGAATCAACAAGGCCGATTCAGAAAACTCTGAAAATTTATTTTGTGTTCGGTTGCTAGGACGGCTCTAAAGTCACCCTTACAAACTCCTAAGACAAAAATGATAGACTTCAGTCCAAATCAGAAGTTAAAAAAAAATTCTGGCTTTAGGGGGGAAACGAACCCTGGGCCCTTCTGCATTGGAAGCAGAACGTAACAACCGACCCAACCACTAGCATAAGCACTAGATATTATAAAGGTTAGAGCAGTTTTTAATTTTTAAGCTTGTAAAATTATACGCCTGAGTAATTACGCGTTTAATTTTTCTAGGACGGCTCCAAAATCACCCTTTACAAAATCCTAAGACAAGAATGATAGACTTAAGTCCAAATCAGAAGTTAAAAAAATTCTGATTTAGCGGGAAAACGAACCCGGCCCTTTGGCATTTGGGAAACAGATACGCTAACAACAAGACCAAAAAACTAGCATAAGGGAAGATATTTATAATGGGTTAAGAGCATGTTTTAAATTTTAAGTTGTACAAATACACGCCTGAGTAATCACGCGTTTTTTATTTTGATTTTTTATTTTCCCCCCGGGCCCAAAATTTCCCGGTTTTTTTTTATATGAGGTACATCGAGTGTGGCCCAATTTTAAAGTCTAAGATAACCGTTTTCTCGTATAGCGTATTTTTAAAAAATACGGGAATTTTCCTACTTTTGATAATTTGAGTTTCCTCCGGTACCCCTTCCCAATTTTGCTTTCCATTTCAAAGGATAAAGAAAGAGGATATCAAAAAAGTATTTCCCCCGTTTTAAACATCTCAGTTGTTGCGTTTTCTTTGAATGATTCATTTCTTAAAGTTCAGATATGTTTTTGTCATTTTTGGGGCCCCCGGTCATCCCCAAGTTTTTCCCTTGTGTTTTGGACGCAAGTTTTATAAGGTTTAAAACATGTTTTAAATTTTAAGTTTGTACAAATTTCCACGCCTTGGGAATTACGCGTTTTGAAATCATCCAAATTTTGATTTTCCCGGTCCCCTTTTCCCGATTTTGGTTTGAAAAAATGTTTCTGGTCTGAAGTACTCTAAGTTGGTCCAAATTCATAGTTCTAAGATTTACCGTTTTTTCTGTAGGGTAAAATTTAAACCCGGGGGAAAACCCCAGCCAGCCGCTAGAGAAACCACCCCCAACCACCAACCCCCCGAAAAGGAATTTGACGATGTTTAGAGCCTTTTTTAAAAAACAGCGATTGTCGGGGGGTTTTTTTATTTTTTTTTTTTTTTTTTATGTCAGGATCACAACCAGGTCATATACCCAGTTTCAAGATTGTAAAATATTTTGGGGGGGGCCGGTGCAGATAGCTGAAAAACCCCCCAACTCTCTTTGCGTATATAGGGTGGAGTTCGTGTCGCCCAAGCATCGCATGCGCTTGACTCCGGGGACGACCGTTTCCCTAGATTAGAGTCTAGATCTTCAGTCGATTTGAACAGCCAGCCAGCCCCCCACCCACCCCCCACCCCCCCCAACCACCAGCCAGCCGAAAGGAATTTGACGATGTTTTAGAGCCTTTTTTTAAACGAACGAGTTTCGGATCGGGGGATTTTTTTTTTTTGTATGGATGGATCACTACCAGGTCTATACCGAGTTTCAATTTTGTAAAATTTTTGGGGCGGCGTTGAAGACAGCTGAAAACCCCCAAACCCCGTAGTGTATTAGGGGGGAGTTCGTGCGCCAAGCAGCCCCCATGCGCTTGACTGCCGGGCGACGACCTCGCCCCGATTAGAGTCTAGATTTCATCAAAATTTGAAAAAAGAATGAAGATTTTGGTTCGATATTTTATCCCCAAATGCTGATTTTCCTTTATTTGCTGTCCTAAAATTTGACAAAAAATATATTGTTTAAGGGGTCGTCAAGAAATTTTTTTCCTTTTTTGTTTTGGTTCATTTAAAAAATTTCATGTAATATCCATTTTGAATTTTTTACCAAAAATTTTGTGTTTTATAATACATTGTTGCTGTAATGTTACTATTTCAAACTTGACTTAACTATAGTTGTTTGTTGTGTATAAACTAATGTAATTTTATTTAGTTTTCCTTATTTATTTATTTATTTATTTATTTATTTATTTATTTATTTATTAATTATTTATTTATTTATTTATTTATTTATTTATTTATTTATTTATTTATTAATGTTTTTATTATTTATTAGACGAGTGAGCGCAGCGAACGTAGTCTACAACGCTACTCGATCGGGCCTTGGTCGTGATTAATTCTGTGTGTTAAATGTATGTTAAATGTCTGTCTGTCCAGGGTCATACGGCCGAACGGCCAAATAGACTGAGCTGAAATTTTAAACAGACATCCAAGACCAGGTAACTGAGAACTGCTAACAAAATGAGCAGAATCCGTTGCGATTTAAACCTGCAAGAAATAAAAAACTGAAAAATTCGTTGAAATGTGTAGGAATTATTTTAACGACAATGGTTTTCATTTTGAAATAATATTTTTTGTTTGTTATTTACCTGGCTGTGAAATGCCGTGTCCAAGGTTAATCGAATGTTGGACGTCAAGGTACCCCCAAATTCCGCTCGTAGATTGAGTAAACCTTGCAATATTTTCACCTATTTCGAACTGGCTATGTTTTCCATAGTATTGTCACAGATGATGGACTACACTGCGTTATATGCATTTCAAAACATGTTAAATAATTTAAAAAATACAATCCAGTAATAACAAAATCTTTCCCGACTATTGAACCCACGTCTCCCACATTTCGGCTATAAGGGCGCTTTAGCCAACTCGACTAGGGAAACGCCAAGGTCGTTGTTAGACGAGTGAGAGAGTCATGTGTTGAGTACGCGGGAACATTTGCATTTAAGTTTGATTATAATATTCGTATAAATAATAGGGTATTTAAGTTTTGGTCATAGTTTAGGCCATAATGCCTTTGAGTATAGAACCTTTGCTCCACTGTAGCCTATAGACCGTTAGGTGACTCTTAATCCCCCCTCCCCCCCCCCCCCTCGAACTAATGCTACCATATGTTTTCTTAAAGGAAATTAATCGTTCTTTCCATTTCTGCCTGTTTGCCAATTGGCAGCTGGGGCGTTTAGACGGTAGGGGTGTCCAAAGTCACATATGCAAATATATGTTAAAATATTTTTTCTAATGCAAATTAATCTTCATTTTATAATTTGATTGCAAGACCTAACATCAAACATGATGTCAAAACATAATACACCTACTGATTTGCTATATGTACACAGGGTTGTCCAAAAAGTCACAAAATAGTATGAAACTTGTGGCGTCCATTCTTTCATCTGTACGTATATAACCCCCTCGAACTTATAACAGTGTGTGTTTTCTCACAGTTGAAACTATGTTCTTCTCATGCATGCATGTTTGTCAGTTAACATCTGAGGCGTTTAGACGGTAGGGGTGTCCAATGTCTCATAAGCAAACATATGTTCATATATTTTTCCTAGGTAAAGTTTCAAAATTCAAAATCTTGGACAACCCTGATAGAAATTATAATTCTTTGCTAGGCCAACATACAATACGTATTCTTAGACAGGTTTACTGATTTTAGTAACATTAACACATTTTTAGCACTTAAAAAAAAGTTGTATATTAGCAATAATATAAAACCAAGCATTTTGGACAGCCCTTGAATTGTTTTTGCATAATTTATTTTTTAAATTCAGTGGTTTTTTCATTTTATGTATAAAATAAGGCTTTAATGCGGATTATGTCCTATCTTTAATGTTAAAGTGTATAAAACAGTAAAATCGATTATTACTAATTTGGGCACCCCTTTACAAAAAGTGAAATCGCTTTTGTTTTAAAAAATCAAAAATAAAGTGTTAATAATAATTAAAAATAATCTTGGAATTTTATCAAAAACTTTGACCGTTATAGCAGGTCAAAGTTTCGCAACTTTCGACTTTGGACACACCTGGAGGTCAAACGCCCCAGCTGCCAAGTGGCAAACAGGTGGATTAATAATCGTGATTTGTTTCTGAACAAAACTGCTAAAGTGAAAATTAGTTCGAGGGGGGGGGGGGGGAAGGGTCGCTTCCTGAGCACCTAATGGTCTACTATGATAGGCTAATTAATTTTAAACGTCTATCCTATTTAGTTAAAAAACTTATTTACAAAGGAGGACAACCTTGGTAATTCAGTTTTTTAACTGAATATAGGATAGACGTTAAATGAAGAAATAACTTAAATTAAATTAATAAATAGCTGTTTATGTAATGTCTACTACGTCATTTTTGTACAGAGGCGTAACCTCGTGGATCACACGAATCAATTGAAGCAATGATAATAAATTAAAGAGCTGACAAGAATCGATTTTTATTATATATTTATGGTTCTGTAATATGGTGAGGATTTTCGATCATTAATAATTATCGATTATTGATTATCAATCAATAGTGAAATGGCATAACTTATCAACAGTGCTAGTCATAGTTAGTCACAGCCAAAGTAGCTGACGTGGATTTGGCCAGTCCAAATCAGGATCAGTAACCATTGATGGGTAAATAAATATTGATTCCAATCCATATTGATTTACCTTATCAATGATTGGTAGACCTAGTGGGGCCATATGTTCTCATGATAAATATTATTTATTTCAAATCGAAGCACCTGGCTGGTTGCTATCATAGCCAGACGTGATTTGTAATCTATCTTACTGTAACTCGGTACTGCCAAGTAAGCAGTACAGGAAACGTCACAAGTACTCCAGCCTTGTTGCAACAGATGGGAAATGTGTAGCATTCACGTGTATGTTTTGATGCAAAACTGTACCTCTATGCTTTAACATGATGAGAACCTAAACTGAGGCTAGGCAAGGAAGGGGCCGCCCCTCTCCTCCCACCATTGTTATCCAGTGTGATTAGCAATTATTGACTCTCTCTTATCTTGACCACCATGTTGTGTGGAAGTGTTTGCAGGTTTAGGCAATAAGTGTGCGGATTTAACATCTTAATATGAAGTGTTCTATGTGTCTTTTTATTAAAAAGTGTTAGTTTTAATCATTGCGTTATGATTCTAACGTAGAACCTTCATAACCCTCCTCAAAGCAGTACTCCCTCAGGATAAATAGTCTAACAGTGTCCCGATACTTATTGATCAGTATTGATCTACTGATTGATAACTATCGCGCCAGACATTAAAGTTCATTGCATTTGTGTTAGTGATATGTTAATTTCTCGTTAAAAAAAAGAAAGAAAAAAATAAATTTTTCTAGGTGTCTGCAACAAGACCTGCCCATGGTGGCATACACTCTACTGACAATGTAATACCACTATTACTTACACAACACCGATTATCCTAATGAATGATTCAAAATGCCTCAGATTCTTTTCAGTTGTTATCTCTTATTATATATGTTTAATAGATTTTATTACCTTGAGCAGCCGGCAGAAAAGTGGGGGGGGGGGGGGTCCGGCTAGAGCAGAGCTTCAAGGATTGCCACCACCCACCATCAGTTCCACATTGGTCTTGTGTTGCGGATAAGCAGGATTTAAGAGGACGCACATTATCAATGTAAGTCTAACAAGAATATTTATATATGCATATGCACATATGCACATATGCACATATGCATATGCACATATGCACATATGCACATATGCACATACATTGGAGAAGAACTGACAGGTTGGGAATAAAAAGAAAACATCAGGCCCAGCCTGAAGGGCTTGGGGAGAAATAACTTCATATTTTTTACTTTGGAATATATACATAACAACAAGTCATATACAAGCAAAACGACTAAGTCGTTGTTTGACGAGTAAGCGAGTCATAAGTTGAGTACCCGGAAACATTCTGTTTCCTCCCCCTCCCCCTACACAAGGTATTTCCTCCCTAGCCCATCATGGGCTAGAGTTGCTATTATGGCATTACAGTTGAAGTGCCCTTACACCAACTTAACTCAAAACTTTATAAAAAAAAAAAAAAAAAAAAATAAATTACCTTATATCAACCAACCTAAATGCAAACTCGTTCACTCGTCTAACAACGACTTTTTTTCCGACTTCGTTTTCGAAGTGTATATAGCTAGTCGTCTAAGGCGCTTTTATACCCGAAATGTGCTAGGCCCAGGTTCAAACAAAGGTCGGGATAGAATTTTTCTGGATTATTATATTATTTCTGGATAAATATAGAAATTTAAATAACGGTCGTGATAGATATTTGTTTCTGGTTATTGGATGAGCGTAGCGAGCGAAGCGAAGATTCCATTTCACTACACTGGAGAAAAAATCCGGAATGTTTTTTTTTTTTTTTTTTTTTTTGTATTTTTGTGTGTTTGTTAACACGATTCCGGCTAAACCGATACTCCGATTGCGATGAAATTTTATGGAGGCCTTCGAAATCTCTGAACTTAGAACTGCCTCGTTTTTGAGCGCAATCGGGAAAATTTTTCTTATAAAAAACGCAATTTTACGATTTTTTTCGATTTTTAAAAAAATTCTTCGACTTATAACACTTACATGCTTATTTCGATTGTAATGATTTTTTAACAGAAACCTTAATTTTATGAATTAAGATATTCGTGTGAAATTTGAGCGTAATCGAAAAATTATTTCTCATGAAAATCGAAATTTTACGGGTTTTTTCTTTTTTTAAACAATTCTTTGACATATAACACCTACATGCTTTATCCTATTGTAATGATTTTTTTATAGAACCTTAATTTCATGAATTAATATACTCGTGTAAAATTTGAGCGCAATCGAATAATTATTTCTTATGAAAATTGCAATTTTACGATTTTTTAAAAAAATTACGATGGATTAAAAAAATTAAGTTAATTTTTTATTTAATTTAATTTAATTTAATTTAAAAAAAGTCTTCGACTAAGTATTGATTTTTTCACAGAACAACAGAAAAATCCGCGTAACACAATGCAGCTCAATGCACCAATTACGCTCATCCAACAATAGTTATATTATTTCTGGAAAAATATAGGCCATGTTTTGAAATGCATAATAATATACAGTACCCCTCTTTATAGGTGGCTAACTAGGTATACTAGAATTAGGCCAAGTGAAGGGATGCCCGAGGTCTGTTTCAACTCAATCCCTTGCACTCGCAAATTAACGACTGAGTAAAACCTTGAGAAAAACCTTCATTCAGGATTGCCCGACTCGACGGGATTTGAACCAACGACCTCCTGAATTAGAGTCTCGAACCAACACTGTCGGTATATGCTTATTATTTTTTATTTTTCTTCCACGTTGATTTGACTAGAATTAAATAATTAAAGGTTTGGTTTGTTAAAAAATTCTATAACTTATCCATTAAATTAATGAAAAAAAAAATATTTTGATAAAGAATGTGTTTCAATTCACTTTAACATGATCACTTATTTGAATACAAAAATATCAGTTAAAGTGTTGAATGTTAGCAAAACTTACTGCGGGGCACCACCCTAATGGGTAAATTATTATCAAAAATCCACACGTTTGGAACGAGTTTAATAGAGTTCTTAGCAGTTACATGTATTTTTATTCGAGGGGGATACCAATCAACAAACCACAACCACAGCAAAACTTTACGAGAATTAATACCATTCAAATATTATTTTTGGCTGTTGTTGGATGAGCGTAGCGAGCGAAGCGAAGATTCCATTTCACTACACTAGAGAAAAAAATCCTGAATGTTTTTTTTTGTATTTTTGTGTGTTTGTTAACACGATTCCGGCTAAACCAATACTCCAATTGCATTGAAATTTTATGGAGTCCTTCGAAATCTCTGAACTAAGAACTGCCACGTTATTGAGCGCAATCGAAAAATCATTTCTCATGAAAATCGCAATTTTACGATTTTTTTAATTTCTTCTGCTTATAACACCTACATGCTTTATCCGATTATAATGATTTTTTCACAGAACCTTAATTTTAAGAATTAATATATTCGTGTAAAATATGTGCGTAATCGAATAATTATTTCTTATGAAAATTTCAATATTACGATTTTTTCCATTTTAAAAATAATTACGATTAATTAAAAAAAAAAAGTTAATTTTTAATTTAATTTGATTTCATTTTTAAAAAAATTCAACAAAGTTCTTATTTTTTCACAGAACAACAGAAAATCCAGCTCAAGGCTAAAAGGCAGCTCAATTCACCAATTACGCTCATCCAACAACGCGGCGGGACTTAAGCGTTTTCGTAGTTAAAACATTTCTTCGACTTATAACACCTACATGCTTTATCCTATTGTAATGATTTTTTCACAGAACCTTAATTTTATGAATTTATATATTCGTGTGAAATTTGAGCTCAATCAAATAATTATTTCTTATAAAAATCGCAATTTTTCAATTATCTTTTTTTAAAATTATGATTAATTAAAAAAAAATTAAGTTTATTTTTTATTTAATTTAATTTTTTTTTTTAAATCTAGAACTTAGTCATAATTTTTTTACAGAACAACAGAAAATCCGCATAACACATGGCAGCTCAATGCAACAATTACGCTCATCCAACAACGCGGCGGGACTTAAGCGTTTTCCTAGTTACGTAAAATTTCTTGCGCCAAGACTTGTACTTGAATGCACGAGTGCCGTGCCTACACGCATGTACAGTAGTTGTTGAGTGTCAGGGGTGCAGTAGGCGCGGGCGGCGGGGGAAAGGGGAGATCAAAACTAATGTTACCTATATCTACACGCAATGATCTAATAAATATTGTTTATCGCTTTTTCATTAATTTATAAGTGTCAGTGTATCTTTTAAACAATCAGAAAACAGTAGTTTGGTTCAACAATACATTCTCAAACTACTGCGTTAGTAAGTAAGACTATTGGAAAACGCCAAAATCGTTATTAAACGAGTGAATGAGCCATGTGTTAAGTACCCAGTAACATTTCCTTTCTTCCACCTACCAACGGCCTCCCAAGCCTATCATAGCCTAGAGTGGCGCATTATGGCCTTACAATTGACGCGCCCTTATACCAACTAAACTTAAAGGGGCTATTAACTCAAAAAAATATTATTTTTTACCACATGATCTATAGCACAATACAACACTTAAATGACAGTATAAAAAATTATATCTTGTAACTGTGATTTAACACGAATTTTTCATTTTTTTAAATCCAGAAATTTGGGAAAATGGTTTGGGAAATTTCTTAAATCGGCTTTAACCTGCTTCTTTTTTAGTCCACATAGATACTAGAGCATAGTACCAATCTAAAATGCCCCTTTATAACATCGTGTCTTGAAACTGTGCCCAAATATACCCTCAAAAACGCAAAAATATGCATTCCAAAATCACACCCCGTCTTGGTAAGCAGCATATTTTGACCAAATTACTTGCCCAAATTACAATACAAAATATAAAGAATTTACAGAAAAGGCTGTAGAGTACGTCAATAATAGCCAATATTTTTTGGATCCAAATCCTCCAAGGTCACGAGGCATAAAGATCGTCCGCATGTTATTTCTTATGGGAGATTTTTGCCGATGGGACCTAGCTCGAAAAATGTCATGTTTGACAATTTTTTGGGAGGTCATGGTGGCCCCAACAATTGTTCTGTTAGTTGCTAAATTCATTACTAGTTAGCCTGAATGAAATATATTTTTTGAGTTTTGCGGTTAAATACCCCTTTAAAAAACCTTTTATTTATACCAATATAATTTTCAAACTTAAATGCAAAGGTTCCAGGGTACTCAACACATAACTAGGTCATTAGACTAACACGACTTTGGCGTTTTCCAAGTCGAGTTGGCTAAGGCGCCCCCATACCCGAAATGTGGGAACCTTGGTTCAATCCTCTGGTCGGGAAAGATTTCGTAATTTCTAGATTGTATTGTCAGGAAACCACCTAGAAACAAGTGTTTCTATGCCCGGAAGTGGTTAACCGAACAAAACAAAAGATAAAATTACTAGCTCAAGATCAACGGTAGAACACAAAAAAATCTTCAATAAAAAAAAAATAACATTAATTAATTAATTATGAATCATAATTAATTAATTTGGTAAATGAATTGAAAAAAACCTGAAAAACAAACTTAAATTAAGAGTAGGATCAAAATGGATCTATCTACTAAATCATAAGATTAGAAAAATGAGTTTCCATTTAAAATATAATTAGTAATCATATAAAGAACAATTACATTGATTGTTAAAACAGCCTGCCTACCTATGGATCCAAGTCTACACAATGTTCTAATTGCCCCTTGGCTAATCCACCTACCTAATTACATTTCTTTTTACCCTCCAAAATTTATAAAAAATAATAAAAAATTTAAATTGATATTGAATTTTAAGAATGACTTTAATTGAATAATAGTGAAATTAAGTACTCATCGTTTTACTGCTTAGAGTTGGGTCGCGTGTTCGATTCTCCTAGTTCCCTTTCTCCGGTGGGCGGAATATCCATTTGACACTCACTCGCGCGCAGTTGGCTACTCGTACACGGTTCGGTTTCACTGGTGAACGCACGAACACTTCCGAAGATTTCCGATCCGTAATTTTGGAATGTTTATTTTTTCTGCTTACTGGTTTAATTCTGTTAAACTGTGCGGCGATTATTTGTTATTGAAACACCATCAATGTAATTATAATGGTTGTCGAGATAAACAACAAGATGCGTGGTTGGATGACATTTGGTGTGTCACTTTTAAACAGTTCCAAAAGATGATGACGACTAATTAACACTCAGCGAAATGAACAATAACGGGTGACATTTGGTGTGTCACTTTAACACAGTTCCAAAAGATGATGACGACTAATTAACACTCAGCGAAATGAACAATAACGGGTGACATTTGGTGTGTCACTTTTAACACAGTTCCAAAAGATGATTGATGAATTACACTCGGTGAATTAATTAACGCACTTACAAACACATTTATTGTAATTCGGTGAAATAAACAAATGACGTGTATTCAATCACCTTCAAACTGATTTAAGAGAAAGAAAAATAACTTTTCACTTTTGCACGCACTCACAAACATTACTTCCTACGAGGCACAGGAAGCCAAAAACAAATCCTAAGACGACACCATATTATCCTGACCAGTCGGCAGGTCGGTCCTCCGCCCAAGCTAAATCACACACCCGCGCAGTGCGCCTCTACGCACGCCACGACACAAACCCGACACCTTCCACCTTGACTCTCTGCCTATCCTTCTCTGAGGGTTCCCTTTATGCACTTTACCCCACCTACCAGGTCACGTGATTATACGTCACGGCTATCGTACGACCAAACTAGTTTCAAGGCAAAAATCTCGCCCCTCAGCCTCCCTTGGCCTAGAAGCTCGACTTCTCTTAGAGTGATGCTATTCTATTTTCCCCGAAACCAATCAATGGTGGAATTCTTAGTATCTACAGGCTTCGAGAACAAATCGAAACTCGGGCTGCAAAAATATAGAATGCGTTCATGCGAATGATTCAGATGGTAAGTTCAAAATACACTATGTTGACAAAAATAGTGAACTTCAAACATTAATTACTCCCTTAATACTCGATGAAATCACTTGAAATAAAAAACATTCATCTTATTTTATCTGTCTTTATATATTGAAGTACTTTACTAAATGAAAATCAGACTATAAATGACTTAATTAGCTTCATTAGCCAATCATTAATTTATTACTAATTACGAGTTCATATTCGTAATAACAATGAATCATTATGATTACTGATGATATATGGATGCATCAGTGATATAAACATGTTTGATTCGATGAATATTAATAATGTTATTAAATTAATTGAATAACTTTGCATGTCATTTTACCAATATCATAGATATACACATAAAAATAGCTATGAGAGCTTTAGAACCATTATAGTATTTTAAAAATTATTAAAACATGTTTTGATATGCATATAACGCAGTGTAGTTTATCATCTGTGACAAAACTAAGGAAAACAAATCCAGTACGAAATACTTGTAAGATTACAAGGTTAAATCAATCTCCGAGTGGAATTTGGAGGTACCTTTAGCGTGTAAGATTCGATACACCTTGGTTACTGTGCAATTTTCACAGCCTGACAAATAACATATAAAAAATTTTGTTTCAAAAACAAAACCATTGTCGTTAAAATAAATCATACACATTTGCAGCCTATTTTTCAACGTACTAGGGAAACGCCAAAGTCGATGTTAGACGAGTGAGCCATGTGTTGAGGACCCGGTAACATTCCTTTTCTTCCCCATAACTTAGGCCTCCCTAGCCTATCATAGGCTAGAGTAGAACATTATGGCCTTACAGTTGACGCGCCCTTATACCAACTAAACTTTATTCTATTATTTATACCAATATTTATCAATTTTAAAAGCAAATGTTCCCGGGTACTCAACACATGACTCGCTCACTCGTCTAACAACGAATTTGGCGTTACTCTAGTCTAGTTGGCTAAGGCGCCCTTATAGCCGAAATGTGGGAGACGTGGGTTCAATCCCCTGTTCAGGAAAGATTTTGTAATTTCTAGATTATATTTAAAAAATTATTAAACATGTTTTAAAATGCATATTACGGAGTGAAGTCCATCATCTGTGACAATACTATGGAAAACATAGCCAACATAGCAAGATTGCAAGGTTTACTCAATCTCCGAGCGAAATTTGGGGGTACCTTAAGCGTGCCAGATTCTATTAACCTTGCATGGGCACGGCATTTCACAGCCAGGCAAATAACAAACAAAAACTATTTTTTCAAAATCAAATCCATTGTCGTTAAAATAATTTCTAAACATTGGCCGCCTATTTTTCAATTTATTATTTCTTGTAGGTTTAAATCGCAATGGATTGTGCTCATTTTGTTAGCAGTTCTCATTAACCTGGTCACGGATGTCTGTTTAAAATTTCAGCTCAATCAATTTGGTCGTTCGGCCGTATGAGCCCGGACAGAGACACACATACATTTAACAGACACATTAGTCACAACGAAACCAGATCGAGTAGCGTTACAGACTTCATTTCGCTGCGCTCACTCGTCTAATTATTTCTTGTAGATTTAAATCGCAATGGATCTAGCTGATTTTGTTAGCAGTTCTCAGTTATCTCGCACAGGATGTCTGTTTAAAATCTTAGTGCAATCTGTTCAGCGATTTGGCTGATTTTCGGCGTACACGTGCACATATACACATGTCGCGAGTGGACTTAGGTCCTACTGTCAATCTTTGAATTTCCCTAGATTTATGTGTGGTATTTGCATACTTAACTTTTTTTTTGCCTATTTGCATGTCGAATTTGCATATCAAATGTTAATTGTAATTAATAATCAATTTCATTTTTAATTAGTAATTAGAAACTTAAATCAAGCTTCAGTTCTTATTAAGACTATTTCACAGTGGTGAAAAGAAAGACGAATGGTCGGATGCAGGTATAGCAGATGTCTTTTCGATTTACGAGTGCGAGTAAACCAGATACCTTTTCGGCCGACATTCTTCCGGTGAGGGGAAAAGTCTGTCTGGCCTCACCCCACAACCCTTGCCAGCTACCATTCAGGCTGTCAAAGCCTCTGCTATTCAATAACTGGCCAGTGGACTGCGGCTCACAGACCCTCATTATCCCACACTTACAATGACGTTCTGTGAAAGGTAACTGTTGTTGCAAAAATTCGCGAGTAAATAAAAATCAGTTTTGGGTACCTCACGGATTATTCCGTCACGATATTTGTTTCTATGATAAAAATATTTTCTTGTAACTATGCAATAAAAATCCCAAGATTTAAAGCACAGCCAGATGGCCATTGTAGATTACTAGGAAAACGCTTAAGTCCCGCCGCGTTGTTGGATGAGCGTAATTGGTGCATTGAGCTGCCATGTGTTATGCGAATTTTCTGTTGTTCTGTGGAAAAATCATTACTAAGTTGAATTTTTTTTAAATTTAATTAAATTAAATTAAATTAAATTAAAGATTTACTTTAATTTTTTAATTTATTAATCGTAATTGTTAAAAAAAATCGTAAAATTGCGATTTTTATAAGAAAAAATTTCTTGATTGCGCTCAAATTTAACACTAATATATAAATTCATAAAATTAAGGTTCTGCGAAAAAATCATTACAATCGGATAAAGTATGTAGGTGTTATAAGTCAAAGAATTGTTTAAAAAAAGAAAAAACCCGTAAAATTTCGATTTTTATGATAAATATTTTTTCAATTGCGCTCAAATTTCACAAGAATATCTAAATTCATAAAATAAAGGTTCTGTGCAAAAATCATTAAAATCGAACAAAGCATGTAGGTGTTATAAGTCAAAGAAATTTTTTAAAAATCGAAAAAAAATCGTAAAATTGCGATTTTCATGAGAAATAATTTTTCGATTGCGCTCAAAAACGTGGCAGTTCTAAGTTCAGAGATTTCGAAGGCCTCCATAAAATTTCATCTCAATCGGAATATCGGTTTAGCCGGAATCGTGCGGACAAACAGACAAAAATACAAAAAGAAAAAAAAAAAAGAAAAAAGAAAAAAAAAACATTCCGGATTTTTTTCTCCAGTGTAGTAGAATGGAATCTTCGCTTCGCTCGCTACGCTCGCTGCGCTCATCCAAAAATATGTTACATAATCAACATTGTCTTGAAAATAATTATGCAGCTAAAACTTTGATTGATTTTGAAAATTAGTAGTAGTAGTAGTATTAGTAACGATAGTATTAATTTATGAAAGTTTGTAAGTTATATGAAAATTTAACAACTTTTCAGGCCAGACATTCCCACACCACAATATATGAGTTTATTGTATGAGCGAAGCGGAGACTTCAATTTCACTGACCCCCCAAAAAATTTAGCTCGGGTGTTTTTTTTTTTTTTTTTTTTTTTTTTCTGTCTGTTTGTTCGCTCGATTCCGGGCAAACGGCTTATGCGATCTTGATGAAAATTGTAGGGGACCTTCGTTTTCTCTGAACTTAGAGGTGTATTGTTTTTGGGTACAATCGAAGAAATATTTTTCATGAATATCGTACTTTTACGATTTTTTTCGATTTTTAATGCGATATTTTCGTGACATTTTGGCCGATTCTGACCAAACGGGTAGGGCTACAACGTTCACATGTCACATTGACATTAAGGTTATGGTGATGTAGTACATTTTGAAAGAAAAAGTTGAAATAGTTAGCCAGAATCCATAGAAATAAAGGTTATAATATAAGTTTTTCAATTTTTAGTGCGATATTTTCGTCACACTTGGGCCGATTCTGACCAAACGGGTGGGGCTACAACGTTCAGATTTCATATGGGCATTAAGATTATGGTGATGTAGTACCTTTTGAAAGAAAAAGTTGAAAAAGTTAGCCAGAATCCACAGAAATAAAGGTTTAAATATGAGGTTTTTTTGGGTTTATAATACCAATTAACAAGTAACAATAGAAACTTTACAACAATCACCTTCAATGCATTCAAAAAGCACTTGCAAAGGAAAAGTGCAAACAAACGCAAAAAACGCAAACAAAAAACTTACAAAAACGCTCATCCATCAACGCGGCGGGACTTTAGCGTTTTCCTAGTATTGGTAAATGTGATGCCAATTTACAACAACCTCATTCACATTGATTCAACTCGAACAGAAAGAATACACAACATTGATTAAACCGTACAAAGTATGTGCTAGAAACTCGTCTCAATCTTGATGAGCAGTATTAAAATTAGCCTAGTGAGAGAAGCGAACAAAGGGAATACTTCAATTTGACTAGGCCCTACCCACGATTAAAAAATCTTGCATGATTTTCGTTTGCTTTTGTGTTTGTTTTAATTTATAGTGCTTTTACGATGTTTTAGTCTGTTAGTTTGCTTCTTACTGGACAAGCTAATCCGATATTTCAGGTAAATAAATAAAATAAATAAATAAATCCGAATGAGAGTCTACCCACTCAGTTACATAACTGATTTTCAGTGGGGGACAGTAAACCAAAGTGACCAAGCCAACCATGTAGGCCCCGGGGCCCGACGCCATCGACGAGTGAGCGATAACCTATAACCAGCCAAAGGTTGATATTTTTTAACAGGAAATATAGCACTCAGTGGTATGGACAGTGCGAACAAATACTTTAATAGTCGCTATCGCTACTATTAGAGTATTTGGTGCGAACACCGGCGGATCAACGCCAGAATCAACTAGACCGATTCAGAACAACTTTACCTTTACTTTTAATAAATTGTGCAATTTGCACAATTTATTATGTGCCTCGTTGCTAGGACGGCTCCAAAGTCACCGTTTACAAACTCCTAAGACAAGAACTGATGGACTTACGTCCAAATCAGAAGTTACAAAACTTCTGACTTTCGCGAGAATCGAACCAGGACTGCTGCATTGGAAGCAGAGACGCTAGCCACAAGACCAACGAGCCGCACTATTTCAAAACCTTTGAATATGGCATGAATTTGAGTACAATCAAAGAAATGTATTTTGAGAAAATCAAACTATTACAATTTATAAACAAATGAAGGAAAGCAGGGAGATACGCCACATACGCTCGTCCGTCAACGCGACTATAAAATGCATTCGTCAAAGGGGGGGGGGGGGGGGCTTAGTAAAATAGAACGATGGTGTGACACAGTTTGTGCAAACAAAGAAGAAAATAAATAATACTATGGTGGTGTGACACAGTAAACAACTAAACAAGAAATGTAGTCAGAAGTATACAAGCACAATGGTGTAGCATAATTTATAAACAAGAAAAGTAGACAATATAAAAGTAAAAGTAAATATATTACGTCCGTGTGACTTGTGAGCAGTTTGCACAAAAGAAAAGCATGCAATAATAAATAGCAGCGTGTTCGTACACATTGAAAATAGGTATATATTTTTTAAGTTCGGCGGTATGATACAAGTTGTCAACATAAAAAGTAGACAATAATAAATAAGTACATCGGTCTGACACATAGCACGGTAAAGGCGCAAACTATAAACAAGAAAAGTAGACAATAAAAGTATGGTACGTCGGTGTGACACAGTTCGTACACTTTGAAAGTAGGCATTTAACGTAGCACGGCGGTGTGACATTCATACACGTAACACATTAATAAAATTACAGTAATTAAATTAGAGTTTGTTATAAAAGTTGACATATCTACATCTTTGCTCTTCATTTGCCTTTTTTGGATTGGGATTTTTGTGCCTCTGTTATTGTAAGACAAATCTCCATAACTCTCGCTGTCAAAATTCTAGGAAACCATTCATTGTCAGAAAGATGCCTGGCCATACACACACATACCATTCTCTTTCTTTCGCTGTCGTCTCACTGTCTGAAGCGGATGTCAAACCCTATCTTATTGTATTGCTACTGAATGCAATCAATTGACCAGCTCTCAAAGAAATAAAACATAAATTTTATTTGCACAACATAGTTTTGCGTCATTTATGGAAACTTGTGGGCATGATACAAGAATTTACGTTTCTTAGGTGTGTAGATTGAGGGGGACATAGCCCCATAAATTATTTGATACGCAGACGACACTGTTTGTGTTTTATGACATTTCATTGTATCTTTATTTGTCTTTATAGATATCTAATTTCATGTAATAATATATTGTCAGTTAATATTTTAGATTTACATTTGAGCATTTTGTCACATTTTTATTGACATTTTAATTTTAATTTTTATTTCCGTTATTTTGTGTCTTTGTCACAACACAGACACTGCAGACAACATTAATTAATTATTAAATTCTATTCCTGTTGGGATGGAAATCATGCCAAAGGTAGGCTTTAGAGATGCGACTTTTTTTTAAAGACGGCCAGGCCCGAACCCGCCCCCAAATATGATGATACTGGCCCGGCCTGAAAGTCGGCCCGAAAGCCCGCGGTTCTTTCGAAGACTATAAAAATCATAAGGATATTTGGACTCTGCAAAGGCTCTGCCGTTGTCGTTTTAGACAACAGATATTATGATGTTATTTCTTAGTTCCACTAATTTACTGTTGTAACTGGACCGAAAGCCCGAACTGGCCCGAAATTTCAATGTTACGGGCCCGGCCCAAAGCCCAAAAATAAATAAGAAAAGCTGAGGGCCCGGCCTGGGCTTTTGAACCGTCCGAGCAAAAATTCCCATCTATACTAGAGTAATATAGTACTATCGCTAATTAATTAAAATGTTAATATTGCGTTAAATTGCCATTGGAAACTAATGTTGCTTGCATATAGAAGTATCTATTTAAAAACTTAGATTAGAAATATGTGTGCTTTAACTCACATTTTGTATTGCAAAGCAAAAATGACATTTTTGTATGAATTATTTAAATATATAGTTACGTATTACTATTTTAATAATTAATTGTGCCATTCTAAGTGTATTTATGTTTATCTCATAACAATTTTAATGTGATACTGTAACAAATTATGTCTAGGAAAACAACATTTACAAAAGGACAAGACCTCCATCTCATTGAATGGTCTTTAATGAATTTGGCCCTACTAATAAATAATAGCTACAATCATATTTTATTGTTAAATCAACTAGGCTATATTAATAATTTTTTCCCCACAGAAGTAAGAGAGTGCATATTATTTCGATCAAGTTATTAAACTTGCAAGATTAAATTTCATTTAGAATTCAAATTTATAAATTGCTATTAACATTTGTATTATTTAATTAATTAGGAGCACAAACAACACAAATACATATTAAAATAACTATTTTCACTTTTTTGGGAGATTTATGTATTTTATTTGTGAAAATGTTGGTGTTTACGCCTAATATAATAATTTTTATTTGTATTAAAATTGTATTAATTAATATGCAAATTTCATTAATTTGGACACCTTTGATTTTTCTTAATTTTGAGTTTGTTAAATAGTATGAAAAATAACGATTTCTGTTGCAATTTGTTTATCCCGGATCTCTTCCGCTATAAGTACTGAAACACAAAATATCTCGAAGCAATCTGTGGCATTTGGATTAGAATTGATTTTCTCGAACATAGCGTCTAACAAATGCGAAATCTACTTGCGACCGATAGTAAGGATATTCTTTTTGGATCCTACGACCATGCCTGCGACCTAACAAAAGGCTTCTCTGAGCAACAGACAACCACCAATTACCCCCAGTGCGAGGCTGGCGCCTAGCTAGTACCACCCCTCCAACGGCTCTTCCAAGCAGTTCAGTTTCTGGACGCGCTACATCAGCAAAGCGCTAGTAGTATTCACTGTCGGATCAAATTTCTGTGAATAACGGAAGATAAAAATTTCATGAATTTTAATTTAAACAAAAATACAAAATAATCCCAAGTTGTTAGGCTTGACGTAAACCATGTTAGATAATGAGCTAAAACTTCATACCATTGTTCAATTGTACGCAATACGCATTCGAAATGTACAACGTTATGATTTTTTTCTTTGGTTCCCATCACTTTTTTTTTAAATATTCTGTTTTTATAACCTAGATCGTTCAAAGTTGTAGGTTGTTGAATTTTTTCAACGGCCTAGCATAAAAACTAATGCGAAAAAACATCTTCTGACCAAGTCTCTGCATGCACATTGCAAAGGCTGTCTGTTAATTGTAATCAAAGTTGAACAGCACGGGATAGATCAAGGTTAGAGAAACATCTCGAAGGTAGATTTCTTTCAAAATCCGAATACAGCTACGCAGTGCAGAGCAAATAATTATTTTTCAAGGAACGTTTTGAATGGGAGTTAATCTTGTTGCAGACAGATGTCTCGAAATTTTGTAAGAAATGTCGGGTTTGGTAAACTAGGTAGCGACTACCAGTCGGCTGCGATTTCACGGTTGATCGCTCACCCGGCCTAGATGGCTGATTTAATCTCAGTTCCGAGTAGCCGCTACGCAGTATTTTTAAAAGTTGTTTTGGTCAATAGTAAGGGTCGAGTCAATAGGATAGTGTGACAAAGGGCATAAGTCCATGTACGTTTAGCAGGGGAACAGAGGTTTCATGTTGAGTCAGTAGGACTATTTAATTGCTTCGATTCGGAGAAATGAGAAGCTACACCAGTGTACGTGAGGGGCCATGTCCGTGTTTTCGAGCAGAGCAGGGTGGTTCTCGTGAGAGTTGTTTGGTGGCTGTGTCCACGGGTGGACGTGGGGTCTAATGGAGGAGGCAACCGCAGAATGTCACACATCAGCATGGAGTCGGGAAACTAGTGTTTTATAGGGCCTACCATGCTTCGGGGTGGTGTTCCGAAACAGTTGTCGTGTTTGAATTGATATTAGTAATCGTCGCAAGTGGAAGTCGATTGGTTTATTAAATATATTTGTGCCGAGCTTCATCATTAATTAAATCGTCGTCAGTGATTAGTCAATATAATCACATATTAAATATAATTGTGCCGAGCTTCATCATTAATTAAATCGTCGTCAGTGATTAGTCAATATAATCACATATTAAATATAATTGTGCCGAGCTTCATCATTAATTAAATCGTCGTCAGTGATTTGTCAATATAATCACATATTAAATATAATTGTGCCGAGCTTCATCATTAATTAAATCGTCGTCAGTGATTAGTCAATATAATCACATATTAAATATATTCGTGCCGAGCGTCGGAAAGTAGAACAGTTTCAGCAGTAATTGAATAATGGTGTCATCATCGTCAGTGGAATATTATTTGTAATAAAGTTACGTCAAAGCAGTAAGACCGTCGAACATTTAATTAACAATTATTAGCAGAATTAACATCCTGGAACATTTTATTTTCACACACATACATCAAAAGTCAGTGAGTGACAGTCTTGATTCATCATCAGTTTTCCCACAAACTAATTAATAGTGAAACAATAGACAATCATATAATTAATTTTACCGGTACTAAATATTCCAAACTGTTAACTTCAAGTCATCAAGGACCTTCATATCAATAAACTGTGTTTCAATCCATAAACTGTGTTCCATAAAAACAGTGCTTTACAATCAATTGACAGTGTTGCCAGTGTTACGAAACAACTACGTGTGCGCCAGCCATTGTGGATTACCATCTGACCCCAACTTCAAGACAGTGTCCTCCCTTTCATCACAATATCCGTTGGATTACGACGAACTACTGCCGAAGGTCGAGTACATGCCGTGGGCATTATAATTATAACTAATTGATTTCGTAAATTGGATGTGTAACTTCACATTTTGGAGGGGTATGCGAAGGTTCTTCTAACCTTATTTAGTAACGAGCTCGGTAGGCAGGGTTTAATTTTCAGATGTAATTGTTGTGTTCAACTGTTAATTGAGAACTGGAGTGTGTTAAAATTTAATGAAGTAATTGTCAATGTAGAATTGTACTAAAAATCCTCCTCAATTTTTTTATTTTTATAAACATTATTGCCGGTGAAGTGAGAGAACGGCAGAGCAGAGAGTTAAATCTTGCAGCATCAAGGGTGGAGATCTTGATTACAGGTAATTAAATTAATACAATTAAGATATTTTTTATTGGCCAATAATTTTGAACAATTAAAATTTATTTTGTAATTTCTTTATTTTTCTTGGAAGATCGTATTCGCTGATGAGCTAGTGAAATATTTATGTAAATTAGTAACCAGATACCTGATCCGGGCAAAACCAGGGTCTGATCCGATACACACAGAATCACCGAAGTGCCATATTTCTAGAATTCTAATCCTCATTCGCTTCGCTAACTCGTTTAATAGGCAGGGTGA
Organism: Sweltsa coloradensis; assembly: GCA_024449915.1. Lineage (NCBI taxonomy): Eukaryota > Metazoa > Arthropoda > Insecta > Plecoptera > Chloroperlidae > Sweltsa > Sweltsa coloradensis. Next base: position 25,753 of record JAMZAV010003332.1, read on the forward strand.
ATAGCCACTGATGGCGCTAGTGAATTTACAGGCAGCGCGCACAAGCGGCAGCTGCCCGAACCATATTGATGAATAACAACTGTTCCTACTAGGCCTTTACATGGCCTTTACCATAGGGATTTAAAGTGAAATCCAGGAGCAGCACCGTCGGTGGGCGTAACGTGCATCATGGCCGGCCGGAGTAGCATTAGGAGTAGTCCTTCCCTAAGCTTCTGTGTATAAACTGACGATTTGAATGCTCAATAATCAATCGTTGGTGAATGTTGTGATATGCAATTAGGATGTACATTAATGTTATGACATTAGTTAGCCTATTGTGATGTTCAAAGTCATCCTGCAACTCTTTGAAATATATTTATTTCCTTTTCCGAAGAGTCAATTTAGGCCTACTTTTACCGATCGGTCCCGATTTGATTTCCTACAATACCAGATAGTTCCGGGCCATGTGTGACAAAATTATAGGACATTATTTTACTTGCATCCGTGTAATTTCTAATAAACTAGACCTACAGCCATTTCGTTAACCCATTTATTCGGAAAAAGCTGTTTCCCGTAACCTAACGTACGTCGTTGGTGGTGCTAAACTCGGAAACTCGCAGCTAGGGCCTAGGGCCTCCTACGGAACGCCTAGATCTCTCTGAGAAACAATTTCGTGCACAAAATTGCTATCAGAATCTTTTCTCCATGGGCGTAATATTAATGGTATTGATCAGCGTTAGTTTATATTAAATACGTTGCCGAGCAGGCTCGAAAATATCAAACAAATGATTGATTGGTTTGTGTACACACGCCCACTTATAGGCCTAGAAATGAACGACCTCATGACTAGCTGATGCTCGATTATCGCATCATGTTTTTAACAATCTTGCAATTTTATTTCATTCATAGATAGTTTTAAAAATGTTACACTATTTAAACGTCACCTACAGTATTTTTTCACGATTTCACTGACAAAAACATCCTACATTGAGAGCTGTGTGTAGGCCTATACACACGCCCACTTGTAGGCCTAAAAATGAACGAACTCATGACAAGCTGATGCTCCATCATCACGTGTTTTTAACAATCTTACCATTTTATTTCATTCATAGATAGTTTAATTATAATCTTATACTATTTAAACGTCCCCTACAATATTTTTCCCCGATTAAACCGACGAAAACATCCTACCCTACTCCGGGTTACTTCAAATGTTATCGTCCCCGAAGTTCAACTTTCACGCTTATTTTCACTAACATTTTCCTATCTAGGATGTATACGATGTGGCTACAGATATTCCACTAGACTTACAAACTCAATTTCATAAATTGGTGGTGTAGTTTTGTCTTTATTGAGTGTTTATTTCAGTCGTGATTCATTGCAAGTGCCATAGGAAAACATACTTATAAGCGGCCATATCTCAACTTAATGCTACTCCGGCGGGTTCGCGCTTCGCTCACCAGATGTCAGCCACTTTGCTTTTAAATCCGAATATGCAGTGTCCGATAGCGTCCCGATATAATCATAAAAATACGGATTTAAAAGTGTGCTTGCGTTCTTCAATGCACCTAAATGTTTTTAAAAATGATTGGAACTGGCCAAAGCAGGTCATGTGTTAGACGTGACGGAAATTAAGTCGGGCGAAATAAACAGCTTAAAACTGCGGGAGTTGTGAGGCAGACATCTGTCAACTTGCCTCCATATGACGTGAAAGTCGATGGAAGTATATTAAATTGTTTTATATGTCAGTGTCACTATAAAATTGATGCAATCGCAGTCTGAAAGACTGACTAATCGTTCAATAAAATGTAAGCCTGGCCGCGGCCTAGCTAGACTGGGGCATACTGGGGCCTAGGCCTACAGTTCAAGGGGAACTGTCAAGTCATGTCATGCCCTGCGATGGTGATAGGCCTACGGACTGTAGGCTTCTGTTAGCCTGTAGAAGTAATTTTGACTTTCTGCTCGAAATTAAGTCCCTCATGCAGCCCTAGGGCCTAAGCCATAGGTTTTTACCACCTAGGGTAGGCCTACTTGGTTGATCTAGGTCTTCCCTTGGCCTAGTGGTTTTGTCAATGCTAGGGGCCTACAACTTTATTCGCTACCTTAGAGGCTGGGCACCTTGTGCAAAACGTTGAAACAATAATCTTACACAATTCATTCACAATAAAAACCCTGAAGTAGGCCTAGGGCCAAGCCCAGCTACCCCCGAGGGCTAGGCCTAGCCCTAGGTTTGTTTGCTTTAGTCTGATGAGCCAAGGCCTTGTCCTAGCCCATAAAAAACACAATCAAAGTTTGTAACCTACGCTAGGCTTATCACATCATTTCAAAATTATTCTACATGCTAGCACTACATTCGGTATCACAATCGCAGGACATGACAGTTCCCTTTGAACTGTAGGCCCCAGTCTTGGTAGGCCTAGGCCTAGGGCTAGGCCTAGGCCAGGCTAGGACCTCGTTTACATTACTATAGTTACTACGTGGGTAAGAATTACCTGGGTAACCACTATCGTTCACACGACGCTGGGATTACCGTCGTATCGTATAGTTGAGTTACTATCCGATAGGGACGACTGGTGTAACACAGCCTCCTAAACACAACGTTCTAGGAAACAGTATTATTGAGAAGGCTGCGCGCTAAATGTCAATCGTAAACATAACCTTCAATTTCGCTTGACAGTTCTGACATTCAATATGGATTTAATTGCATTAATTGGACTGCTATCAACTGTGATAGGTCAGTGGTTTCTTGAAAGGCGAAGATTAACCGCGAATATAGAACAAATAAGAAGGAGAAGGAGATTTGTTGTGACGACAATGTTATGTAGACCGCGCCGAGAGAGGAGACAGAGACGTGCTTGGACTTTTATTAGAAATGAAAGTTTCTGGGAGAAGGATGTCCCCTACTGGCCAGATGATAAATTCCAATCAGTATTCAGAATGTCTAGAACTACATTTAGTGATATCTGTGCGAACCTCACTGTACAATTAACAAAAAGCAAAACTACCATGCGAGAGCCAGTATCTGTTAGAAAACGTGTAGCTGTAGCAATTTTTTACCTGAAATCAGGGTCCGATTTCGGAGTCGTCCCTGTCCCTAGCAAAAAAATCATTTGGATTTGAAATGTTTTTTAATTGATATCACTTGCTGGTCAATTGAAATGAATTGATATCAATTGAAATGAATTGATATCAATTAAAATGAAATGATTTTAAATGTTTGTCAATTGATTGCATTGATAGTCTATTGACTTTGTCTACAATCAATTAAAGATCATTTGAATGTGCCAATTGACAAAAACTATATCAATTGGGAATCAAGAATATCAATTGACTTATAATAATGCCAATTGATATCATTTCAAACCAATTGAAATTATGCTTGTCAATAAAGCATCAATAGAAAAATCAACTCACATCAATTGACCGCAAATGATGGCAATTGATTCCAAATGTTAGCAGAACATACCAATTGCCATCACTTATGTCAATTTCTCAATTGTAAACATCTTTAAACACTAAATAATTAGACACCTGTGAATCAAAATAGTGATTTAACTTCAGTCACCTATTATACAACAATATTTGTAGACACTTTGACATGACTGTCAATAATTACATTAAAAAAACTGACAGTATTCAGTTAAAAAACTGATTTACAAAGGAGGACAACTAATTAAAAAAAAATTTAATCTTTTTTTTAATATTTGAAATAGTAATATTACAACAACAATGCATTACAACACAACAATTTTGGTAACAAATTCAAAAAGGATTAAATGCAATTAAATTAATGAATCAAATATAAAGAAGGGGTGGAAAAAGAAGAGAAAGGAAAGGGGAAAAAATTATTTATTTATTTATTTAACGTCTATCCTCTTTAGTTTAAAAACTGATTTACAACAATTAGGAGGACAATTAATTGTGGTTAATGAAATTGATTAGCGAAATAATTAATTAAATTATGCATTTATTTTATATTTAAGTGGTAATAAGCAATTTTTCATACATTGTGTACTGATATTTAATTTTTATTTACATATCACTGTGATTTCAAAATAAATCAAAATCAAAATAATGAAGTAGGGGCCCCTACTCGCCCTACTTGAGAGCCGACAACAATCAAGTTCAAATGTCTCAAGTTTGCAGTGTTGGTAGTGGTCCGTTGCGGCGTTGACAGGTTGGCTGTCCTGCTTTAAATGGCCGTTGGAAATTGGCGTGGATGAATATAATTCAAGTTTATTATTTAGTTCGATTCGATATGTAATTATAACATGATATGAACATTTAAGTGATCAGTATTAAATGAAACGACCTTGTTACTAATGCGCGAAATGGATTTTACTGCGAGTTTTATTAAGGATACGGACTCTACGCGTTTGTGTTTGGAGGTTATGGCAGACTGGAAATCCGGCTAGGGGTCTACTTCGACGATGACACGAAGCGAGTTTCTTCATTCATAATCACAGGTGAGTAGCTAGGCCTTTGTGTATCCAATTCCCTTTTCGGCCCCAGTCCTTTACCAACATCGGATAGGCCCTAGGCCTAGGCTAACCAGTAGGGGCCTAGGCCTCCTAGGCCTAGCCCTACAAATAAGGCTGCCCGGGCCACTCCCCTTAGCTCTAGCCTAAAGCCTTGAAACCCAATTTCATACATTAATACACTGGCTAAGGCTAGGGCCTGGCTTACAACCATGTCCTGGTTCTGTGGATTAATCTTGGGTCTTGAGTTCTGGGGGTTCTATGGCCCAGGGTCTTAGCCTAGACCCAAGGCCTTCCGGCACTCTTGCCGCTAAGCGGGTCCAACTTTAAATAGTTAATACTAACCTCGCCACGGCGCTTTGCGCCCCCCCCCCCCCCCCCCCACCCCCCTCTAACCTAGGTTTTCCTAGCATAAATTTTTGCTAGGAAAACCGGAACTCTTGCCGCTAAGCGGGTCCACCTTTTAAAAACGTTATTTTTCGTGTACTCTAGTACTAGCCTTGCCGCGCCCCCCCCCCCCCTAACCTAGGTTTTCATAGCAAAAATTTATGCTAGGAAAACCTAGGTTAGGGGGGTGGGCGCGAAGCGCCGTGGCGAGGTTAGTATTAAGGCCCTTGGAACCGGAAAACCTAGGTTAGGGGGGGGGGGCGGCGAGGTTAGTACTAGAGTACACGAAAAATAACATTTTTAAAAGGTGGGGTGGACCCGCTTAGTGGCAAGAGTTCCGGCCTTCCTTCCTAGCCTTTGGTTTAGCTAGGCTAGGGCCTCTAGTCCATGGGCCCTAGGTCCTTCTAGGCCTAGGTTAAGGCTGAATGGTGACCTAACCTGCATTTTATAAATCTAAACCCAGCAAAAGTCTGCCTCTTCTTTACCTAGGCCTATCAGGGCTATAACTTATTGGCCGTAGCGTAGGCCTATTCGTTAGAACTTGTGTAGGGCCTAAATCGAAAATGGACCAGGCCCTACATGGTGAAAACTATTTAAAACTGTAACTAGGTATTGTTGTTTGTTTTCCTTAATAAACTGAAACTGAAACTATTATTAGTGCTTCTAGCCCATTATTAAGAATATTTTAGTTTGAGTTTGTAGCCTAAAGCTGCAAGCAGACTAAAGGCTGATGCACAATTGCCCGGTAACGATAACGGAAAGAAAGGAATCACACGTTAACTTACGACACGATGCACAATAAAGCTTCCCGTTGCCGGTCGTTACCGTATCCTGGCAACGACAACGGAAACATCAAGTTTTAACTTTCCTTAACGTTCCCGTTCCGTACGTTACTGGAACAAATCAGAATGAAGATGGGCACGTCTCAACACTATTTTATCAGCTGATTGATGGTTTACGCGTGTAATATGCGAAATAAATTAATACAAATATGCAGAATAACAAAATAACCAAATAGGACTATAATTAAAACTTATTACGTAGCCTATTTGATTTGTTCCCGTCGGTTTGCTTCACGAGCAATTGTGCATCGGCCTTAAAGCCGGCTGGCTCGGTTTAGTCCAATCTTAAGTCCAAAATTGTTAGGCAGGCCTATTTTAAATGTGTTGGCAACCACGATTGGTTGATTTCTGGTAAAATTTATTTCCTAGCTCTTAACGCTGTAGGCCTAATTTGTAGTAGGCCCACAGGATACACCCTATGCTTATTATTTAGGTGCTGTTTACCCTACCTACATGTCCTTCCTTGGTCTACAATTATTAATTGTGTTTATTTCATAATTCTGAAATTAGGATGTGATTGTTTGCAGATTAATTTCCATGGATGGGTGCCACATTCCAAACTTTCAATTACCGGTAGGCCTACCTGTTACTTGCAAAGTCTTCATATAGTGAGGAGATTGTCAACAATCAGTGCAGTGTATGCTATACCAGTTACACTGTGAAGTTATTGTCTACCAGGCTACCCAAAAGTCACAAAATACTATCAATCTTACAAATTCTAAAATTTATATGATTCTAAAAAAATCTGCAATCGACTACTCTGCGTTGTGTAACATTGTATGACGTGAATAATAAAATAAGAGATTCTAATGAAATGAGTTCAACATTTTAATCAGTTAATTTAGGCCTAAAAGTTAATTACAACCGCGGTAGGCCTAAATGTTTGTGTCTACATCAACCTAACTTAGGTTAGGTAGGCTATCGTAGGCCTACTTATTATTTATTAGCTCAATAGCTCCAATTTTTTCTTTTTTGCTTAGTAGCCCAGCTGGATGCTCAATTGAAATAATGGCAAAATTATATTAATTTGACTATGGATGAAATTGGTCTTGACACCGTTAGTAGCCCTAGGCCTAGGTAGGCTACCTAATTTTAAGAAATTGTTAGACAAATAATAAGCATTGGGTTGTGAAGGGATAGTAGGTCAGTGATTATTGATCAATTACCATCCGTGGCATTTAAATTTAAATCATTTAATAGACTTAAAAGTACTGGTTCCTTATCCCGTGCCTTATTTCAGGCTAACTGCACTAACATTGATTATTCACAATTTTTTATGCTGCTATGTAGGTCTATGCTTGTGGCTTCAGGGTGTGCCTGGTTACCTTGCAAAGTTCAGAGATTTCTTTGTTGCACTCCACCATAGGCCTACTCTTTTAGGATCACGGTTGGTAAGATGGAGCATTGGAGCCCAACTATTAACTAGGTAGGCCTAGTAAAATAAATGTAGGTCTACTCAGTAGTCAGTAGGCCTAGGTACATGACTCAATTTCCCAGAAATATTTGCTTTTCACTTTCCAGCACCTTTTTGCTACTCTCATATTTAGAAATTTGACAATTTAATCAAAACATGATAGTATTCAAATAATTCTGGGAAATTTAGGATTAACAATTTTTTTTATATGATTTTGCTAAGGTATACTTGAAATAAATATTATATGACTATAGGCCCTACCTTTTAATATCTAATTTAGGCCAACAACAAAATTTTTAAAATGTCCCAACATTTTTTTCTAAACTGTAAGCCTACACATCTAGGTGCCCGTTAGGGCGCCGCAGCCAAGCCGCGGTGCGCTACACACTCAAGCACCTTATACACCAAGCAGAGTTGGGGTGATTTCGAGGTGTTACCCAGCCGTCATGTAACGTGATGTGAACTTGAAAACTATCACAATCGAGGGGATTTAGGTACCTGACAACACATGCCAAATTTTATTGGGGTACGATTATTCCTTCTTGGTGAAAAAATGGCTTGAAACATGCTCAAAATCACTTTAAGGATGTTAGCTACTGCTACTGCCTACTACTGCCTACTACTGCTAACATAATACGTCGGCCCGCGATTCTGACCAGACGGGTGGGACTACAATGTTCATATTTTACATGGACATTAAGGTTATAGAATGATAGTCTCTTTTGAAAAAAAAAGTTGAAAAAGTTTGTTGGAAGGCTTCCAAATAAAGGTTTTAAAATAAGCCTTAAACACTTGGCATACAATCAACAAGTAACCATAGTTACTTGACACTTGTTGACGGTATAAGCAGAGTTAGGCGGGAAAGTGCGATACGTAAACAAATAGCGGACATTTAAAATTTTTCTTCTTTGTGTGGAACGAGAAAAGGTGTCATTATACTCTCATAAAACAAATCAGAAACCGTCCCTGGCCTAGGCCCAGATGTGGAAAATTATTTATAATGCAAAAGTGTAGGTCTAAAGTTCCATTTGGCTATAGGACTAGTAAAATTCATACTTACATTACATGTTTGACAAGCCTAGCCAACCCTATGCCAGCACAACATTATGAACTTGCTCAACTGTTTGTTTACATAATTGCAACAATCAAATCATTTCATACAACTTGTCTTTCGATTGGCCGGCGTTTATGAAGGCACTGCCATCTAGAATAAATATAGAACTTTTTCGAGCTCTTTGCTATACGCAAATCTTTTTAAAGTGTTTGGATTTCGTGATACTCTTTCAACCATATAGGGGTTTAATATCAATGCTTTCAACTCACAACCCATGACGTTTTCCACGATACCGTTCAAGAATACCAATTCCTTCGAAAACGAAAACGACTTCGTTTTCAAATTGCGTTTTCAACTCATCTCCCACGAACTCAAGAATTGGGGTCCAGTCCTTATACCGTCGTTATACCATGGTTATACCACCTATACCCAGGATGTACATGAATCCGGGTCTAGATATTTTACATCCTATATTGTTACTGCTAATACCATAGAATTTAAATCAACTTTGATAAAAATATTATATTTTAGCAAATAATTTTGTAATGGAACTTGAAAAAGTAATGAGATCACACACATAACAAAAACTTGTAGAAATACAGCCAAACCTTACACACTCAAAAGAAATGAGATCTAAAAAAAGGGCCAAGCTCATCTACCCTTCCACATAAACGTACAGTGTCCCATAACAGCATCCTCGAAAAGCTTGGCAAAATAGAATTTGCATGTTATTACGTTTAAATTAATTAGAAAAAAAGAACTTGGATAAACTATTACGTTAAATTAATAATCGCAAATTCTATTTTGCCAAGCTTTTCGAGGATGCTGTTATGGGACACTGTACGTTTATGTGGAAGGGTAGATGAGCTTGGCCCTTTTTTTAGATCTCATTTCTTTTGAGTGTGTAAGGTTTGGCTGTATTTCTACAAGTTTTTGTTATGTGTGTTACCTATTTTACATTAGGCCTAGGCCTACCTATGTTTGTTTGGAACGAAAACGAAAATAACTATTGTACATTTTGCAGGACAAATCGAAATCTTTATGTTTTTGGCTCTTTTTGCAGATAAGCATTTTCAAAATGCTCTTGGAAACTAACCAATAATATTTTTTTAAAGTTAGGCCTAATGCTGACATCTGTAATAAATGAAATTTGAACAGTTTATTTTGTTGATTGTGTTTGGAGCTAAAATAATGCAAAATTTTAGATTTGACACAGTCAATACATTTTAAATGAATCTGAAAAATCCTTTACAAAATACCACCGTCAAAATTTCCAAAAATATCTGGAGAGAGATTTAGAGGTTTTGATGTGCATCATGCTCGATTACAGCACGCTGCAGGATACGACTTGCATCGACAACACGTCCTGCCTACATTGGTAACATGTAGACATGTCCCTATGTACATCAATATTATAGGTGCTACCCCCCCCCCCCCCCTCCAAGGTGAGTATGAGATAGGCCTATGACAAACACATGGACAAATAGGCTTATAAGGGAGCTATTGCCCAGTATAAAATTGATTGACTATGACTACCAATAGATCATGTTTTGTTTTGCCATTTTGGAATGTTAGTTGAAGGTCAATTGATGGTTAATTGCTAGTGGCTATATCAATTGAATAAATCAATTGACCACCAATTGGCTGACAACTAACTTTTGGAACACTGTCAATTGGCTAGTATCAAATGATGTCAATTGGTGGTATACTTGCCCAATTGGTATACTTGCCAATTGACCAATTGATATCATTTGGTCAATTGGTTTCCAAAAGTTAGTTGTCGGCCAATTGGAGGTCAATTGTTTTTTAATTGATCTTCAAATGATTTTTTTGCTAGGGGTTGCATTTGGAATTGGGAAATCCACAGTTTGTAAAATCGTAGAAGAATTTTGCGATGCAATGGAAGAAGTTTACAACAATATCATCACATTCCCATCGACAGAGCAGGAGCAGGAAGAAAATGGCAGAGGGTTTTTTAAATAATTGGCAATTCCCAAACACTTGAGTGCTATTGACGGTACACACATACCGATAAATTACTCCCGAAGAAAATGGCGAAGAATATTATAACTATAAGGGGTGGCACTCAACTATTTTGATGGCTGCTGTTGATTTTAAATATAGGTAAGCACTACGATTGGCCTAGGCCTATTCAATTTTAATCTTTATTTAGCACTGGCGCTACTTACATACAACAAATTTGTTTATCTTTTACTGATATAAATTCAGGTCTCAAAAGAAGTGTAAATAGTAGCCTAGGCCTAGGCCATGAATGTAGTATGTATAATACCTAATGATTTGATTGTTTGTTTGTAGGTTTACATACATGAATGTAGGCTCTCCGGGTAGATCGAACGATGCCGGAGTATTTCAAACATGCAGTTTATCCAGACGTATAGATGAAGAACTCTTTGATAGCAAATACCACATTATTGGTGACGGGGCATTCCCACTATCCAAATTTGTAATGAAACCGTTTATTGGTAACAATTTACCACAGCACAAAGTTCATTTCAATTACAGATTGTCAAGAGCACGCATGTCGTCGAGTGTGCTTTTGGGAGATTGAAAGGCCGGTGGAGAGTTTTGCTTAAACGGTGCGACACGTCATTTGATAAAACAGTGACAATTGTGTCAACATGTGTAAAGTTACATAACATATGTGAAAATGCTAATGAACTCTTTAGGCATGAGTGGTTAGCACATGTCGAACAATTTAATCACATTTATGTTCAGCCTGATGGACAAATCTACAATTGGGATGGAGTGGATGGACAACAAAAAAGAGATCATTTGGTTGAAGTAATTCAACAAATTCCATTAGCCATGGGTAGGGCTCCATAAAATAAGCATTGATTCTAATGAAGCATTGATTTCCTCATAAGTTAGCATTAATTCACAAATGGTTAGTTCAGATACCACGTTTAGCTAAAATGTTTACATTAAGCATTTGCCAGTTATAATTATTAATTAGCAAAAATTAAATTGATCAACAACACTCAAAACCTATCGAAAGTTCCACAAATAAACTCCAAACCCAATTTGATCATATTTAGCAGTTTTTTAAAAATCATGTGGCTTCAAACATGGATGACAACAGAGTAAAGTATTAATGTGCATTGTTTCAAAAATTCAAGCTTTGACAATCAAGAGGGAATAATAATATATTGGTGAAGGGAACTATACAATAACAAGAATAATGTAGTAAACAGCTGATAGTTTATTATTACTTGAGACTTACTCATCCTGATTAATGTAATACACCATGTTATTTTGTTCTTGCTTATTTGCAATTGTTTTAATTGACCCGGCGATGCCTTCCAAAATGCCCATAAGCCTATCATCCCTGGCCGCACTTTCCTCTCGATAAGTTTCCTCCTTCTCGTCCAGTTTTTCTAAGTAGCTGAGGACTGATGCTGAGGAATCTCCAGCCCTCTTGAGCTTTGTACGTCGATACGATGATGGATTGGGGCTCGGTCTTTTTATTCCGGAACTACCGGCGACGGGGGTGTCTAATATTTCAGACAGTGGGGTACTGGGTGATGGAGTTCCACTGTCTTCATCTGCCATACAGTCTTCACTTCTAAAAGTGAAAAAATAAAATCACAAGTCACGAAAAACAGCTCTTGGCCGGCTGTCGCCCGTGGCTGCAAACTTGGCCAATGGCCTACCGGTAGCTCTAGGGTAACTCAAGTTAATTATCAAGCTGGCCTAGGCTCATAAGACCTGTATTATTTCTTAGCCAAGCATGCCTAGGCCAATAGTAGGCTTATCTGTATTGTTGAAGGCCTAGGCTTGTGAAGCACTGCAACTTTTGGCCACATTGCAAATTAACTTAGCCTAGGCCGACGGTATAGATGCCTGGCCTAGCCTAGGTCCTATACCTTGGTAATTATCCATCTAGTTCGGGGCCTATTAGGCCTAGGATTGTGTAGGCCTAGGAAGTGCCTAGGCTTGGGTTATATTGTAGGGCCTATATACTCTAGCCTAGGCTAACTCAAAGGCCTAGACCTAGACCCATGCATTGCAATTTGTCAACAAGGTGCTGCCATATTTATTTCATATTGGCCTAGGGCTAGGCTTTTGTTTATTAAAGGGATAAATAAGTAGGTTTAGACAGAAAGAACTTACGTGGAAGTTGAATTCATTGAATCAATCACTTTCTTTGGAGTTGCCGTTGGCCGGCATCCAAAAATCGCATTCATGTCCACCCAAAATATCCAGGATGGTGTTTGATCGCCAGAACGCAACTCCCTTTTAATTGAAAAATACTTTTTCTTCAGATTATTGATACGATCCTTGCACTGTTGCGCCGATCTGATTGTAGAGCATAGCTCTTCAAATTGTTGTGCAATTTTTCCCATACCACATTATGTCCCCTCTTGTTATTCTTGAATTGTAATTGAACCTCCGGCTGGCCGAAGATTTGTATTAAAGTATTTGACTCTTCATTTGTAAAATTAGACATCTTATATTAATAAGATAAGAACAAAGAAAGAATAGAATCTTAAAATGTAGCGCGGTCCAAAGATTGAGCTAGAAGTAAGGTTATGTAGGTCTGTCAAATTACCAGGGTAGCCAACTTCGTGCGTTCACACTACACGAATTACGCGAGTAACCGGCCTAAATTACCGTGGTTAGATTTCGTACCTGCGTAGCAACTATCAAGCGTTCACACACAGAAATTACCAGCGTAATCACAGTTACCCACGTAATTTGCTAGTAATGTAAACGAGGTATAGGCCGGCGAGGCTTACATTTTATTGAAGGATTAGGGCTAGTCGGCCTTTCAGACTGCGATTGCGGCAATTTTATAGTGACACTGATATAGATAAAACAATTTAATGTACTGACATCGACTTTCACGTCATATGGAGGCAAATAATAACACTCTTGTCTGACATAAACATGAGCAAAATGCAAGCATTTACCATAGCTTTTACGTCAGCTGTGGCCAGCTTCATCAATTTAATGTTAGAATCCGCCGCTAAGAGCGCTAGTAGTATCAACGCACGGTGCCTATAATGATTTAATAACGGCAATAAATGAATTAACCTTCATTGATTGAATTATTACAATTTATCAATATTTTATTGAACGTATTTCATGTATACATTTTGTACTATGTCTACTTACAGAGTGCACTTTCTTTTCATACGTTTTTAGATACAGAATTTTGTAACAAGTCTTATGAGTGGATAGAATAATAATTGAATCATGAACGGCGGTGCTATAATATACATTTACTAGAAAGCTTAGCAAACGCTTTTTCAGGCGCGTGTTGGATGAGCGTATTTTTTTTAAACGAAAAAAAGTGAAACTTTGATTTTCATGACAAATAATTTTTCGATTGCGCTCAAATTTCACATTATTGGATGAGCGTAGCGAGCGAAGCGAAGATTCCATTTCACTACACTGGAGAAAAAATTCGGAATGTTTTTTTTCTTTCTTTTTTTTCTTTCTTTTGTATTTTTGTGTGTCTGTTCGAACTCGATTTCGGCTAAACCGAGACTCCAAATTGCAATGAAATTTTCTGGAGACCTTCGAAATCTCTGAACTTAGAACTGCCACGTGCCAAAAATCGTTCGAAAAATTATTTTCCATTAAAATTGCAATTTTACGTTTTTTTTTTATTTTCTTGTTTTTTTTTCTGTTTGTATTTTTGTGTGTTTGTTAACACGATTCAGGCTAAACCAATACTCCAATTGCAATGAAAATTTCTGGAGGCCTTCAAAATCTATTAAGTTGGAACTGCCACGTTTTTGAGCGCAATCAAAAAATCATTTCTAATTAAAATTGCAATAGGGAATATTCCACTTCCGCCAAATACTGTACGAATAGATTTTTTAGAAGAAGTATTTCGTCCCGATTACAAATATGTGCTTTGTTTTTCCGTGAAATAATAATCCAGTGATTTAAAGCCGTTTTAAAAGCAGCACTTTTTTAAAGCGGCAAAAACGACTGTGACGTCAGAACTGTGTTGATCCAACACCGTCTGGATAAACGTACATCCAGACCAAAGATGTTGGAATAGTATTATAGTAGGATCGAGCAAGGTCCTCTAGATCTCCGCCAGCTGGCGTAGGCTCGTCTAACTCGCTCGTGTGACCACGAAGTTAGGTCGTCGCAACCCGTTCCACAATGTATAGCAGCCATATTGGTGACATGCACGAGAAATAGAGGGAATTTTAAAAATCAAAGTGAACATCTACTTAGCGCGCCCTAAAACTTGACCACAAAATGACGATGTAGAGGGCAGAAAAGAATCGCGCGTATTTCGAGATAATAAAATTGACAACACAATAATAATAAAGCTAGTAGTTTGTTGTAATGCAATTAATAAAATGAAATAATTTTAAATACCTTATGTTATAGTGTGATGTGTATATCCATGAGCAATTTTTCTTACGATTTTAAAAAATTATTTCTAAAAGCCTGTTTCTGATAATTTATCATCAACATGCCTTGTGCCCAAAGCAACCCCATGGGGATAATAATTGGGTTAGCGTAGCGAGCGAAGCGATGATTCCATTTCACTACACTGTAGAAAAAATCCGGATGTTTTTTTTTGTATTTTTTTTGGTTTGTTAACACGATTCCAACAAAACCAATACTCCAATTGCGATGACATTTTCGGGAGACCTTTTAAATCTCTGAACTTAGAACTGCACGGTTCGAAATATCGATCGAAAAATTATTTCTCATGAAAATTGCAATTTGACGATTTTTTAAATTTTCTTGTTTTGTTCTGTTTGTATTTTTGTATTTTGTGTTTGTTAACACGATTCCAGCTAAACCGATACTCCAATTTCGATGAAATTAACTGGAGGCTTTCAAAATCTCTGGACTTAAAACTGCCACGTTTTTGAGCGCAATCAAAAGATTATTTCTCATATAAATCGCAATTTTTTTTCTTTTTCGTTTTTCTTATTTTTTCTGTTTGTATTTTTGTGTGTTTGTTAACACGATTCCGGCTAAACCGATACTTCATTTTCGAGGAAATTTTCTGGAGGTCTTTGAAATTTCCGAACTTAGAACTGCCACGTTTTTGAGCGCAATCTAAAACTTATTTCTCATTAAAATCGCAATTTTACGATTGTTTTTGATTTTTTAAAATTGTTTTCGACTTATAACACCTACATGCTTTATTCGATTGTAATGATTTTTTAACAGAAACTTAATTTTTTGAATTAATATATTCGTGTGAAATTTGAGCGTAATCTGAAAATTATTCCTCTTGAAAATCGCAATTTTTCGCTTTTTTCGGTTAAAAAAAAAATCTACGGCTTATTACACCTACATGCTCTATCCGATTGTAATGATTTTTTCACAGAACATTAATTTTATGAATTAATATATTAATGTGAAATTTGAGCGCAATCGAAAAATTATTTCTCAAGAAAATCGCAATTTAACGTTTTTTCGTTAAAAAAAATACGCTCATCCATCAACGCGCCAAAAAGAGTTTGCGAAGCTTCCTAGTAGTGTCTACACATAATCATAAAAACACTAGTTAATGACGGTATATCCTTTCAAGGTGGCTTGTGAAAAATTACTATGTCGCCGAGAAATGCTCGTTTTAAACGATAACGACGATATGTACAAACATAACCACTTTATAACGTTATAGTTGGATGAGCGTATCGAGCGGATCGAAGATTCCATTTCACTCACTACACTGGAGAGAAAAAATCCGGAATGTTTTTTTCCTTGTTTTTTTCTGTATTTGTGTGTGTTTGTTAACACGATTCCGGCTAAACCAATACTCCAATGGAATGTTTTTTTCCTTGTTTTTTTCTGTATTTGTGTGTGTTTGTTAACACGATTCCGGCTAAACCAATACTCCAATTGCAATGAAATTTTGTGGAGGCCTTCGAAATCTCTGAACTTAGAACTGCCATGGTTTTGAGCGCAATCGAAAAATTATTTCTTATGAAAATCGCAGTTTTACGATTTTTTTAAATTTTTTAAATATTTCTTCGACTTATAACACCTACATGCTTTATTCGATTGTTATGATTTTTGCACAGAACCTTTATTTTATGAATTTATACATTCGTGTGAAATTTGAGCGTGATCGAAAAATTATTTCTCATGAAAATCGCAATTTTACGCCTTTTTTGTTTTAAAAAAATTACGCTCATCCAACAACGCGCCTGAAAAAGCGTTTGCGAATATTTCTAGTGGCATTCACCCTTATTACAATCATGGTATTCAACCTCGTTAACAACCTCGAGTTTTTAGGTAATTAACTCATTAGTATGCGAAGTGTATGAAAAAATATTATACCCCGGGAAATGCTCGTTTTAAAGGAAGACGACGACTTGTCCAAACATAACCACTATATGAGGTTATAGTAGCATTCATCCTGATTACTAAAATAGTATTCAACCTCGTTGACGACCTCCAGTTTTTTAGTTAATTAACTCACTAGTATGCAAAGTGCGTGAAAAAGTACTAGTTACTACATTCCCGCTCTAGAATTAGGCACCAAGATGGCTTCTAATTCGCTGCTGCGACGACCTAACCTAGAGAGTTAGACGATCCTCCGCTAGGCGGAGATCCAGCAGACCTTGGGATCGAGATATACATCAAGACGGCGGTGTTTTAAACAAAGCAGCGCCTAGCGTAGCCTACAGTAATGTAAACAGATGGCGGACATTTTACATTTAACGCCTAGCCAGAAAACGAGAAAAGTTGACATTGCAATCAAAAACAAAACTGAAACAGTCCTAGGTCTAGGCCTAGACGTAGAAATTATTTATAATACAACAGGTCTAGGCCAATCGTTCCTGTAGGATATAGGCATTGGGATGTGAATACTAAAATTACTCACTTGACAAGCCCTAGGCTTAACTTGCCAACCCTAGGCCTGCACGTTCATGTTCTGACACACATCCCGCACAAAAACCTTACTTTGATGACTAATTAAAGCCTATTGTAGATAAAGAATACCATGATAGTCCTAGGCTATGCAAAAATTCAAGACAAAATGCTCGTTATTCTTTATCACAATGATCTCGCGAAATCTCCTGTCACATACGAAAAAAGAAAAACAAAAGACGGTGAAAATGTACATCCCTGTGGAGTTGTTTGTGTTGAGCGGATGGGCGAGCACCGCCGTCTGTGTGTAAATATGTACAAATATACGTACATTTTAGTTTCCAATTGGCCTTGACTCAACACAGTTATGAGTATGACGTAGTACCGTCCAAAGATGGCGCACGCTCGTTTTTGGTGCGCAAACTGGGGGTCCAATTTACTTCTTGTTTAAATTACACAAAAAACATTTTTTTTTAAATAAAAAAAAAGTGCAGTGACTATTCAGACATGAATAAGAATTAAAATAAAATATAAAATATTAAGTGGAATATTCCCTATTTTACGTTTTTGTTTCGATTTTTAAAAAAATTCTTCGACTTATAACACCTACATTCTTTATTCGATTGTAATGAATTTTTTACAGAACCCTTATTTTATGAATAAATATATTCGTGTGAAATTTGAGCGCAATCAAAAAACTATTTCTTATGAAAATCACAATTTTACGATTTATTTTTATTTTTAAAACATTCTTCGACAAATAACACCTACATGCTTACTCCGATTGTAATGATTTTTTCACAGAACCTTAACTTTATTAATATAATTATATTCTTTTGTAAAATTTGAGCGCGATCGAAAAATAATTTCTTGTGAAAATCGCAATTGTACGCTTTTTTCGTTTAAAAAAACATACGCTCATCCAACAACGCACCTGAAAAAGCGTTTGCGAAGCTTCCTAGTATATAAATTCATAAAATATAGGTTCTGTGAAAAAATAATTTCAATCGGATAAAGCCTGTAGGTGTTATAAGCCGATTTTTTTTAACCGAAAAAAGCGAAAAATTGCGCTTTTCATGAGATTTTTTTTTAGATTAAGCTCAAATTTCACACGAATATATAAATTCATAAAATTAGGGTTCTGTAAAAAAATCATTACAATCGAATAAATCTTGTAGGTGTTTTAAGTCGAAGACAATTTTTTAAAATCGAAAAAAAACGTAAAATTGCGATTTTCATGAGAAATAATTTTTAGATTGCGCTCAAAAACGTGTCAATTCTAAGTTCTGAGATTTCGAAGGTCTCCAGAAAATTTCATCGTAATTGGAGTATTGGTTTAGCCGGAATCGTGTTAACAAACACACAAAAATACATACAGAAAAAAACCAAGAAAATCGAAAAAAATAGTAAAATTGCAATTTTCATGAGAAATAATTTATCGATCGATTTTTTTAACCGTGCAGTTCTAAGTTCAGAGATTTTAAAGGTCTCCAGAAAACTTCATTGCAATTGGACTATCGGTTTAGCCAGAATCGTGTTAACAACACACAAAAATACCAAAAGAAAGAAAAAAAACATTTCGGATTTTTTTTTCCAGTGTAGTGAAATGGAATCATCGCTTCGCTCATCCAATAAATAAAGCACTTTAACAAATAAGTAAATAGAAGCTTATAACTATCGTTTCTCTTTCTTTGGGCCCGCTCTATTATTCTTATGATTCTGAAAAGTTTGCAGGTCCTAAGTCCTGCAACTAATGCTTACAGAAGTTAATAAAAGCTTAAAATAATCTAGAACTTAGAATCAGTAACAAAAGGAAAACATAACGTGTATTTGCCTTTCTTTGCATTTCGTGATTTGACAATACTTATTTTTGATTAATTTTTTATTCAAAACACGAGATTAAACATATCGTTTATATTCATCATCACCAGTAATTTAGAATTAATCCATACACCTTTTCATCTTATTATTAACAATTGCCTTATTGTGAATAAGTAAATAATTTACTTTTATTGACCGAGCCATGACAAAGGGGGACTTCACACAACAGTAATGAATAGTTTTCAAAGCTGCTCTAAAACTCACTGATTTCCTTCAAAGTACTTGGTACTTGAAAAACAATTATGGTTACAAGCCCCTCAAGTCCGCCCAAAATTCATAAATCGAAACATGTCACTCAGCCCCCCCCCCCCTTGCAAATTTCGGGAAATTACACTGCTAATTTGCGCTCCCCCATGTCAAAAATCTTTTTGACGCTCCTGTGCTTAGCTTATTGTGCTGGCCAGTTCAGCTCTCGGGTTAGAACAACCTCTGTAAAACTCGTGTACTATACGGCTATAGAAAGTGCGTTCAGGAGCACCAGCTGATCTGCTGAAAAAACTTGCTGCTTCATTGTTTATTGTGAATGGATGGAGGGAGGTAGAGTTTACTGCTAGATTTTTTCTCCCCCAAATGTCAAAATCTTGTGACGCTCCTTATGCTTAGCTTTTTGAGCGGGCCAGTTCAGCTCTCGGGTTAGAACAACCTCTGTCAAACTCGTGTACTATACGGGCTATAGAAATGCGTTCAGGATCACCAGCTGATCTGCTGAAGAAACTTGCTGCTTCATTGTTATTGTAAATGGATGGAGGGAGGTATAAGGTACTGCTAGTTTTTGTCTCCCCCAATGTCCAAAATCTTGTGACGCTCCTGGTGCTTAGCTATTTGAGCTGGTCAGTTCAGCTCTGGGGTTAGACCCCCTCCGTCAACTCAGTGTACTATAGGGGCTTATAGAAAGTGCGATTAGGATCACCACTGATCTACTGAAGAAACTTGCTGCTTCATTTTTTATTGTGAATGGATGGGGGAGGTATAAGTTACTGCTAGATTTGTCTCCCCCAATGTCAAAAATTTTGGGACGCTCCTGGTGTTTATCTTATTGAGCTGGTCAGTTTCAACTCTCGGGTTAGAACCACCTCTGTCAAACTCAGTGTACTATACGGGCTATAGAAAGTCCCGTTTTAGGATCACCAGCTGATCTGCTGAAAAAACTTGCTGCTTCATTGTTATTGTGAATGGATGGAGGGGGGTTTAAAAGATACTGCTAGTTTGTCTCCCCCAATGTCAAAATCTTTGACGCTCCTGGTGCTTAGCTATTGTGCTGGTCAGTTCAGCTCTGGGGTTTTAGAACCACCTCTGTCAAACTCAGTGTACTACGGTTATAGAAAGTGCGTTCAGGATCACCACTGATCTGCTGAAAAAACTTGCTGCTTCATTGTTATTGTGAATGGATGGAGGGAGGTATAAGGTACTGCTAGATTTGTCTCCCCCAATGTCAAAAATCTTGTGACGCTCCTGGTGCTTAGCTTATTGTGCTGGTCAGTTCAGCTCTCGGGTTAGAACCACCTCTGTTAAACTCAGTGGAAACTATACGGGCTATAGAAAGTGCGTTCAGGTCACCAGCTGATCTGCTGAAGAAACTTGCTGCTTTCTTGTTTATTTTTAAATGGATGGAGGGAGGTATAGTTACTGCTAGATTTGTCTCCCCCAATGTCAAAAACCTTTGTGACGCTTCTGGTGCTTAGCTTATTGTGCTGGCCAGTTCAGCTTCTAAAAGGGGCTGGTCTCACTGTTAACCGGAGAAATGCAAGTTTTGTCTAAAGGAGCTTCATACCTAGGATATTTTTGTGAATAAATCTGGTCTACACGTCGACCCTGCAAAAGTAGAAGCAATAGTGAACTATCCCGCACCAACCAACGTCAAGGCCGTGAAGAGATTTATTTTAATGACTTCGTGGTATCGACGCTTTATCCTTACCTATGCTATTCAGATGTCCCCTTTACATTCGCTGACCAAAAAAATAAAAAGTGGGAGGGGTCGGTAGAGGCGGAGATGCTTTCCGTACAGTGAAGGGAAATTTTGCTCATTAGTGCGCCTATTCTTACTTGCCCTGATTTTAGTCGACCGTTTTTTGCACAGAAAGATTGCCTCAGCATACGGAGTAGGTAGTTTTTCTGTCCCAACAATTTGACGATGGTGAGAAAGTTATCGCTTACTACAGCCGATCTCTGAAAAAGGCCGAACGGAATTTTACTGTTACTGAGAAGGAGTGTCTCGCAGTTATCTGGTCAATTGAAAAGATGCGACCCTACCTAGAAGGAATACCTTTCCCGTCATCACCGATCATCACTCATTGTTGTGGCTTCATAACCTACGCGACCCTACTGGAAGGTTTAACTAGATGGGCTATTAGACTAAGCAGTACGATTTAACAGTATTTTCACCGTAAGGATCTGAAATGTTGTTCCCGACGCTGTCCAGGGCCGTAAACTATTTACCTGAACCAGTTGATCTCATTACCGTAACAGAGAAGAGCCCAGATACATGGTATACTGATATAATGCATCAAGTACAAAAGAATCCAGAGAAGTATCCTGCCTGGAGAGTGGAGCGCCTTCAAAATTTACAAGCTATTTGATAAACCCAAAGGTCAACATAAGCGATGGAAGTACTTGGAAGTTAGTGGGTTTCCCCAAAGGGGAAACGGAAGCAGTACTGAAAGAATGTCATGATGTGCCTACCGCAGGAAAACCTCGGAAGTTTAAAACATGGAAAAGAGCGTCAAATCAATTTATTTGGGCCAAAGATGAGGAGTGATATCAACCAGTATGTAGCCGATGCCGTATCTGTGCACAACACAAAGTGGAACAGGAAACCAGGAGACTTATGGGAAATGCCATAAGTATTAGTCCAACCTTGGCAAATGTATCTTCAGACTTGATGGGTCCATTCCCGAGATCAACAAAACAAAATCGGTACTTACTAGTCATCTCGGTTACTTTACGAGTTTACCTTGATCTTTCCCTTACGGCAGGGTACAGCAAAAGCAGTAGTAAGACACTTAGAAGAAGTAATACTCATGTAAAGGTGCACCACAATTATTACGATGCGATAACGGACCCAGTACACCAGTCATGAATTTAGAGAGCTCCGGAAAAGTACGAATCAAAGCACTATACCCAAACCACATTATCTCCACAGGTTAATCCAACCGAAAGAGTTAATAGAGTTATGAAGACTATGAAATTTCCAGTTATGTAACACCAGCCCCGGCACTGGGACAAATACTTGAATGAGTAAGGTTATGCTCTACGTGCGGCAACTCATGAAGTCACCAGCTTTACACCAAATTACTTGAATTTTGGACGACAAATTTTCCTCTCTGGACGAACCTTCGGAGTACCCGGGCCCCAAAGGGCCCGAGTTTTAAAATTTAAATCGCGAGAGCCCATTTGGGAGAAAGTTAAAACAACTTCAGACTGTTTTAATGACGATGTGACTACCAGGATCAAAAAGGCTTATGAGTCAAATAAAAAATTATGATTTTTCGACGAAGGCCTAAGGAGTTTGAAGGGAAAGGGGAAAAGGTTTGTCCGAAAAAACCTTCTCTTTAGTCGGATGCGTCAACTACTACAGTAGTTAAATTTCACCTAAATATATCGGCCCCTTCGCTGTCCGCAAAAGTTATCATCGTAATGTACAATTAAAAAAACGAGAATGGGAATCTATCGGAAGATGGCACGTTTTAAAGGGTTTAAAAAGTCGAAGATAAACAACAATTCTAATTAGACGAGGGCTAATTCGCCCAAGGAAGGAGGGAGTGTAACAAGTTTGTTGACAATCATCACAACCACAATATTATTTCATAGCCTGCTCAATGCCCCCACTCCACTATGACTCATACACCCATGACTATCTCTTCCCTCACATTCCACACTTCCATATAAACCCCACCTTATCACATGACCTTGTTCATGTATGTATAAATCATGTATAAATCCATACAACTCAACTCATGTCATTGTATAAAAGCTAGTGATTGTGACCTTAGTTGAAGGCATTGGCTCAGAGTGCATTGAGAGACGATCACTTGTAGCTAGTCAAAGGTCTAGGGGTGGGCGTCTGGTCCTCTGCTGTAAGCAGGTTCGTTTGTAATACCTTACAAAAGTGCATTGTTTAGTGGTTGAACTTTACATGGTAATTTACGCCTCTTATTGGATGAAGACAGTGTCGCGTGCGCGAGCCTTCCTATCCAGTCAGCATATGTTTAAGAATTCTTAAAAGCTGGAAATATTAAGAAGTAACTCAACCGAAGGACGTAGCAGCCCCCCCTGGAATTCTGGCAGTTACAATTGCCAATCATCAGCTACCCTCACTGTACCCTCACTGTGTTGGGGGGGGCCCAAGAGTTTTGGACACCACCTGTCAACTCAGGACTGCAATTTTGGTATCGTATGAACTGATATACTTTAGTGTTTTGGTCATAATTCTTTGTGCTTCGCGCCTACCTTCGATTTTGCGGCGTGGACACGGAATCATAGTTGATTATAAATTGACGTACGTCGTAGTCTGGCATGATTTAGGACATTATAGAACAGAATATGCTTCATAAACTCAAGACATTTGAGTCTTAATTTAAGGAACGATGAAGTTGCTTTCTATTGATTTTCAGTTTTCTAGGTTATGGTTATAATAACTCATTTTCTTATGCAAGGTATTGCTATAATTAGTCATCAACTATTGCAAGGAATTATATTGCACATAACCTCAAGGCAGTTAAGCCCTAATTAAGGAAACATATGTTTGCTTTTGTGTTAATTTAAGGCTGTGAGGTTCTGGAACAATTTCTGTATCCCTGGATATTTTCATGTATTATATTATATCATTACCCTTTAGCATTATATCAAGGTCAATCAGAGGACTACGTGGTGGGTTGCCCCTTTGCTTTCTCATGACTAAACCCTCCGGCTCATCTTTCTTTGTTTGTATCAGCCGTGAGATGGTGGGTAATGATTGACTAAACAAAGTGGCGCCCTATTTATTTCTTTGAATCACATTTATAATTTATTAATTATGTGAACCCCAATCCCACGCCCCACTCTACCAACCCCCACCTGCCCTGAGCACCGGCAATTAGGCGTTGCACGATGTATTGAGCTAATTTAAGGGTATTGCCGTCAGAATTGTTTGATAATTCTGTGATTCGGTTTATATGTTTTGGTTGATTGGATGGTTAAGAGTTGGAGGAAATTTGTTTTTTCTGCATTAAAGTAATAACTCTCATAAGGCTACACAAAAAGAAAAAGTGGATACTTAGTCCCATGTGGTTTAGTTAAAACTATATCTGGCATAAAACCTTTTACAAATATTGCAAACAGTAATTATTTGAATCAAAGTTTAAATAAATTTAAATGTATACAATAATTTAAAAACGCTACTGATAACAATATTTGAATCACTTTTCACGCAGGGTGTAGTTCTCTCGAAATTACGTGAGACCTAGTAACCCTTTTATCGATTTTATGTAACGGTTTGAGAGATATTACTAAAATAAGGTTATTTCGCATGGTTTTAATTTTGATGGTGATCCTTGCCCTTAAAAACTGGTTTATTGTTTTTTAACCATAAGTTACCTTCCGTTTAAGAATTTTCAGCATTGCTGATTAATTTAGGTAGAGTAGAGGTTCCTTTGACAATTAGTATGGTTTTATATCATCTGCAAATAACACGACATTTTCTACTGATGTGGGAAGTCATTGACACACACAAGGAAAGATAGAGGGACTATTATAGATCCTTGAGAAACTTCAATTAATATTAAAGAGGGCTTAGAGAGATGGGTAAATACCTGGTTACTCACATTGAAGGTGACTTCAGTGCATTGTGGTCTATTTGTAAAGTGTGACGGTATTAGATTCAGGGGAATGCCAAGAATTCAATAAAATTCTAGTTTGGTAAGTAGGATTTTGCGATCAACGCTGTCGAATGCACTTGATAAATCACAGAAAATACCAAATGGGTTTTCTTTTTATCCAATGCATCGGCTACAGATTAAAAAAAATTACTAAAACCATAACTAGTTGAGCGATTGTTACGAAAACCATTTTGCCTTTCTGATAAAATGTTGTGTTTTTCTAGAAACTGAGTGATGTTAATAACTATTTTTTTCTGGGATATAGAATGCCGGAAGTAGTGAGTTGGGACGATGATTTACTGCATCTTGTTTGAACCCTTTCTTTTTATATACAGGTATGATTTTGTCAACTTTCAATCTGTCTGGAAAAGCTCCTTTTTCTATAGCTCTGTTCGCCAGCTTCTCCTCCTTGTCAAATTACCACATGTCGAGATCGATCAAGTACATCTCGACGTCCCTGACCCAACTTTCGCAATTTGAACTGCCCTGAAGCCTCTTGATCTGGTGGTGACCTGATCCTGAGTCTGAAGCCATGACTCACTGGGGTTCTACACACGATACGAAAAGACTTGCACAAGTTCTTCACGAGGTTGCGCCAGTTTTGAGGCCCGACACCTTTTACTTCATGAAGAATTCTGCATTCCGTTCCAGACATACACACTTGTTTATCCTTGGCGTAGTCCTGGGTCCAAAACCTGTGGGATTTTGGAGCCTAAAGTATTTAGGCTCGGTAGATTATTTTGGATTTAAACACTGAGGGAAATTAATAAAGACTGAGTCTTCCTGATTATAAAAGGAAGTGAGGTTTTATTATGAAACAGTGCATACAGGATAAAGTTGCTTAGAAGGCAAGGAGTGGAAAATTGATAGTCCCTAATGGCGGTACATTTGAAAACTAGATTACTAAAAAACTATTCCCAACATTTACAGGGGTAAAATCTCAACAACCTTGCCGGCCACGCACCTTTACCTGCCGACTCGCTCAAGGACGTGCGCAAAAGCCAATAACCGATGACTTTATGTTTTGTTCGTTTGGTTTAAGGGTGTATCAACCGTCATGACTCGATATCTACAAGAAATCGCCTTCGTACGTGCTATCGGGTATACTTATTAATGTGATTCCGTGAGCATGCCAGATGCGCTTTTGGCGAATGTTCAGGTAGGGTACATACCTTGGTCTTTCTCAGGGAACTCAAAGACGCGGAGAAATATCTCGAAAGACAAGTTACAATAAACAATTCGTCTGCTAAAACTTAAGAATTAACAATAATTGATTCGTAAAAATCCAACAGGCTTTGGTTAATAATATGTGAATAAAGGTTTGCAGGTGCCAAAAGCTAACTTGTAGGGCACTTATCAACTAAAATAATCCCGATAGTGTTTCAAGAGACATTTTTGCTTTACTTACATCAGCCGTTATCGACCGACGCTAAATATTACGTTATATGGGTATTTTCGTGTAAAACCTGGCCAAGCTGCAATACATGCCCCTCTTCCAGTGTCGAACCAGGTATATTGGAGCTAGGACAATTGTGAAGGGATGTCCTAGGGCTGTTTAAGTGGACTCGATTCCTTGCATTCACCCTAACGGTTGAGGAAAACCTCGAAAAAAACTTAAGTCCAGATTGCCGTTCTCCACGAGATTTGAGTGCTGTACCACCTGAATGCGAGTCAAGAGCTTAACGCTCGAACCAACTCCATCGTTTGGTTTTCTCTATTAAAATTAATGAAACGTCAAATACCAAGTCCTATGTCATGATCGACTTTAGGATGCATGATACTGCATCGAAACGCCCATTATAAGTTTAAACCCTTTTTCTATCAAAAGTTTGTGTATATATTATTTACGCCATATAACAACAAACACGATATGAATTATTGCAGTCGGCGGAGTGTCTGAGAAGTCAGGTCTGAAAGGGTTGGCGCAATAGTGGTAAAGTAAAACACGTTCAGTTGATCACATTGTGCTTCCATGCATGGCACCAGTGTTCCTGCGCGATGTCGGTCAAGGCTGGTACCGTCCCTTACAACTTGGGTGACGTGGCCACCGACTCCTATGTCCCGGTCGGCGAGTTCTTCTCCGAGAGGGCTGTGTTCATCACCGGAGGGACGGGGTTCTTGGGGAAGGTACTAGTCGAGAAACTTCTTCGGAGCTGCCCAGGGATCAAGGTCATCTACCTGCTGATGAGACCCAAGAGAGGTCAAGACGTGGCACAGAGGCTGACTCAACTCACAAACTGTGAGGTATGATATGATAATGTTCTACACTCGTTAGTGTTCTGAAGGCGGTTGCCGGTTGGACTGGCAATGTTCTTTCCAAAATTTTTATACAATTTCAGTCAAATGTAGACCTATCCTAAATTTGAATAGATTGCACAAAGAAACGTAAAACAGATTTGTTCCTAGTTTTTTTTTTTTTTTTTAAATGAATTTTTGATTTAAAATATACACACTAGACATCTTGATCTAAGTGCTTAACAATCTCAGTTTTTCTTCCCTTACCATGAATCTGCCCCTTAACACTTTATTACACTCTTTTCTGTCTTACCACAGCCTAAAACTTTCCAAATCTTCGCAAATACTCTTTGCCTTCCACCTTCTGGAGCAAAAAGCTGCAAGTTTTTGGATGAGCGTAGCGAGCGTAGCGAGCGAAGCGAAGACTTCAATTTCACTGACCTCCAAAAAATTTAGCTCCAATGTTTTTTTTTTTTTTTTTTTTTTTTTTTTTTTTTTTTTTTTCTGTCTGTTTGTTCGCTCTCTACCGGGCAAACGGCATATGCGATCTTGATGAAAACTTGAGGGGACCTTCGTTTTCTCTGAACTTAGACTTGCTACGTTTTTGGGTACAATCGAAGAAATATTTCTCATGAATATCGTACTTTTACGATTTTTTTCGATTTTTAGTGCAATATTTTCGTCACATTTGGGTCGATTCTGACCAAACGGGTGGGGCTACAACGTTCATATTTCACATGAACTTTAGGATTATGGTGATGTAGTACCTTTTGAAACAAAAAGCTGAAAAAGTTAGCTAGAACCCATATAAATAAAGGTTTTAATATGAGTTTTTCGATTTTTAGTTCGATATTTTCGTCACATTTGGGCCGATTCTGACCAAACGGGTGGGGCTACAACGTTCATATTTCACATGGACATTGAAGTTATGGTGATGAAGTACCTTTTAAAATAAAAAGCTGAAAAAGTTATCTAGAATCCATAGAAATAAAGGTTTTAATATGAGTTTTTCGATTTTTAGTGCGATATTTTCGTCACATTTGGGTCGATTCTGACCAAACGGGTGGGGCTACAACGTTCATATTTCACATGGACATTAAGGTTATGGTGATGTAGTACCTTTTGAAAGAAAAAGTTGAAAAAGTTTGCTAGAATCTATAGAAATAAAGGTTTTAATATGAGTTTTTTTACTTTAAGTGCGATATTTTCGTCACATTTAGGCCGATTTTGACCAAACGGGTGGGGCAACAACGTTCATATTTCACATGGACATTATAGTACAGGCAAATTAGACTTTGACCCGGACATTTAATGTTCCTCAAATATTATTGCGGGAATACGTTCAGGGGATGTCCCTGAACAAAAAACTCAAGTTCCCAAAAAATCCCACTTGGGGAAAATCCGCCATCTTGAAAAAACTCCGCCATGTTGTATTTTGCAGATTGTTTGCTCTCACAGGTGATCCAAGTGACCAAATGACTTGATTTTTTTTCCATTGTTATTTTTTGCAACACCTTTTGATAGAAATAATTAATTGTCATGGGAAAAAATCCGCCATCTTGAAAAAATTCAACCATTTTGAATTTTTGTTTTTTCTGCTATAGCAGGCGTTTTAAGTGACCTAAAGACATAACATAATTTCCTCTGTTATTATTTACAACCCCTATTGATAGAAATAATTAAATGTCATCTGCCCTCCTTCATAATAACCAGAATTTTTACTATATTGCAAATCAATGCCACAAAAATAGCAACCAGCAAGTTAAATGTTATTTTTGCAGTTAAACGTTGCCAACTAATTAAAAACGTTAATATAATAATGAAACTTTTAGAGCAGTAAAGCCTAAAGGTTAATAATGTTTTGATTTATTTGGACTGTACACTGCACTTGAAAATAAAGTAAACTAAGTGAAACAATATTTCGACAACTATTCAGTTGTCTTCAATGGGTATAATGACATTTGACAAAATACATCATTACATTAATTACAAATGTATTGCGAGTATCAAGTCGTTTCAATTAAATGTTTCATAGAACATCACTTACTTAGTGGTTTCCCTTGAATTCACCATCATTCAGCAGTCATCGTTGCTCCATCGAAATGTCATACCAAAAGTTTTACAAAAAAAGAATTTACTGCTGTTCCTAAAACACTTTTAACGCATTCCTTGTACGTGACAGTACAAGGAATGCTACAAGGAATGCTATGTAAGTTACTAATCCATCCCCCTTACACATTTGTTCTTGAAATGAATTTAGCCGACGACGCCTCCTAACTGGTGACATAAGACTCTCGCCATGACTATCACTATCATTATCAATTACACTGTCAAACTAATTTTGTGACATCCAACGTCTACAACGTTTTCGTCGTCTTCTAAAGTGGGAGCGCAGTTGAAACAACCATATCCCGTGCAGTAGCCACACATGCTGGAGCAAGTTAGTCCATTTTTTGGCATCTACAATTAGGGTGCTCACATCCCGTTTAACAGTTGCATGATACAATTCTGAGTAGTTGATCTGGTGCTGGAGCCTTAAGTGTTGGGATTGGCGTCAGTTGTCCATTCGCAAGTTTCCACTCCCAATCAGTAGGATTGAGGGGAACCCCTATCCATTTAACAACGACATCTGCTGAAGATGATCCATGGCATCGCCGGACGTGCTTCGTGTCTTTTGTCGACGGCTTCTGGTAGCCGTCAAATACCACCATGGTTTGAGCTTTAGTTTAGTTTATTTTATTTTTTTATTATTTTTTTTAGCTATAGTGACGTTTTACATACGACACATACTGTTGACATATCTGCCTGTATGTAGAGTGTCGTATCCACACAACGCGGCGCAACAAGAAACCCCCGTCGATGGCGAATGTGGCGATGCTTCATTTGGGGGAAGGTCTTGTTCAGCTGGAGCAATTTCTTGCAGAGGCCTGAAGAGGGTGGACTTCGTCCTCTTGTTTAAAGAGAATTCATCAAAAAGTGTAGGTGGGCTTGCTGCCAGTTCGTAGGTGAGATACTCTGCAAGCTCCTCGTCAGTCCGGACGATGCACAACATTCAGTGGAAGAGCTGCGTAGGATTGATGTGGACTACATCATTGCGGACCTGGATACCATTTAAGACGGTTGCCATAAATTTAACCTTCGCTTGCATTTTCAGGTAAATTTGACTGAACGGTTTCTCAACCATTGCCTTCATGGCTCCACATCTCTAGCACAGTCGCAATTGACACTTGTCTGTTGCCACCACATCGTTTAAAAGAGACACAAGCAGAGGTGAGACGCGCTGGAAGGGGCTGTGGAGATGTAGCCACTCTTGCATTTTTGTGGTGTCTTGGTATCTCGTCTTTGACGGGACATGCGCATCTCGATGTGCTGTTCGGATGTGGCTAGGATGACTCCACAGAACTCTTCCAAAAGATGCTTTGTCGATGCTGGCAAATTGAATGCACCCATTTGGCAACGGTCGCTTCAGAAAGACCTCGGCCATGGGTAAAGCCGCCAGGAGCCAATCGTAACTAAGTGTGACAGTGAAAATGATAACGATGGCAAGAGTCTTATGTCGCCAGTTAAGAGGCGTCGCCGGCTCAATTAATTTCAAGGACAAATGGGTGGGGGGGTTAATATTTTACTTAATACTACAAGGAACGCGATAAAATGTTTAAGGAACAGCAGTTATTTATTTTTCTGTAAAACTCTTGGTACGACATTTCGATGGAACAACGGTGACTGCTGAATGATGGTGAATTCAAGGGAACAACTAAGTAAGTGATGTTCTATGAAAATTTTAATTGAAACTACTTGATACTCACAATAAGTTTTTAATTACTACATTTCTTGGTTGGAAACTTTTAATTGCAAAAATAACATTGAACTTGCTGGTTGCTATTTTTGTCGCAATGATTTGCAATATAGTATAAATTCTGGTTATTATGAAGGAAGGCAGATGAAATTTTATTATTTCTATCAATAGGGGTTGTAAATAATAACAGAGGAAATTATGTTATGTATTTAGGTCACTTGAATCGCCTGCTATAGCAGAAAAAACAAAAATTTTAAATGGTGGAATTTTTTTCAAGATGGCGGATTTTTTCCTATGACAATTAATTATTTCAATCAATAAGGGTTGCAAATAATAACAAGAAAAAAATCAAGTCATTTGGTCACTTGGATCACCTGTTACAGCAAACAATCTGCGAAATACAACATGGCGGAGTTTTTTCAAGATGGCGGATTTTCCCCAAGTGGGATTTTTTGGGAACTTGAGTTTTTTGATCAGGGACATCCCCTGAGCATATTCCAGCAATAATATTTGAGGAACATTAAATGTCTGGGTTTTGCCCAAAAATTGTCTAACTGGCCTGTACTATTACGGTTATGGTGATGTAGTACCTTTTGTAAGAAAAAGTTGCAAAAGTTGACAAAGTTAGCCAGAATGCATAGAAATAAAGGTTTTAAAATGTGTTTTTTGAGGTTTATAATAACAACTAACAAGAAACAATTGAAACTTGACAACAGTCACCTACAATGCATTCACAAAGCACTTGCAAAGGAAAAGTGGTCCCACGCAAACTAAAAACTTACAAAAACGCTCATCCATCAACGCGGCGGGACTTTAGCGTTTTCCTAGTCTATAAGACATGATTGTGTCATAGTGTAAAGCGGCACTAAAAGTAAATATGTATTGATTTGATTAACAAATGTTACCGAATAGTTTTGACTTTGTACTAGACACTAAAAATTTATTGGATGAGCGAAGTGAAGACTTCAATTTCACCGACCACCCAAAAAATTTAGCTCGAGTGTTTTTTTGTTTGTTTGTTTTTTTTTTTTTTTTTTTGTTTTTCTGTCTGTTTGTTCGCTCTCTACCGGGCAAACGGCATATGCGATCTGGATGAAAATTTGACAGGACCTTCGAAATCTCTGAACTTAGACTTGCCACGTTTTTGGGTACAATCGAAGAAATATTTCTCATGAATATCGTACTTTTACGATTTTTTCGATTTTTTGTGCGATATTTTCGTGCCATTTGGGCCAATTCTGACCAAACGGGTGGAGCTAAAACGTTCATATTATACATGAACATTGAGGTTACGGTGATTTAGTACATTTTGAAAGAAAAAGTTGAAAAAGTTAGCCAGAATCTATAGAAATAAAGCTTTTAATATAAGATTTTTGGTTTTTTGTACGATATTTTCGTGCCATTTGGGCCAATCTTGACCAAACGGGTGGGGTTAAAACGTTCATATTATACATGGACATTAAGGTTATGGTGATGTTGTACATTTTGAAAGAAAAAGTTGAAAAAGTTAGCCAGAGTCCATAGAAATAAAGCTTTTAATATAAGTTTTTTACGGTAAATAATACCAATTGACAAGAAACAAAAGAAACTTGACAACATTCACCTACAATGCGCAGGCAGCAAAACAAAGCACTTGCAAAAGTAAAGATATCCCACGCAACTAAAAACTTTAAAAAGCTCATCCATCAACGCGTCGGGACTTAAGCGTTTTCCTAGTATAGTTGTCATTTTATTGTATTTTCGTTTATTTCAAGCTATTCGGCCTACTCAGGAAAGAGAACCCTGCTGCTCTGAAAAAGGTCATACCCATCTTCGGAGATATAGTTCTACCTGACATGGGAATCTGTCAGTCGGATCTGACCTTGCTAGTCGAGACTGTGTCTGTGGTGTTCCACTCTGCAGCCACTGTCAACTTCAACGAGCCGCTCAAGGTGGCCGTGGACATCAACCTGGTCGGGACCAAGCGCGTGATGCAGCTATGCCGCAAGATGAAGGGCCTAAAGGTGAGGACATTACACAAATTTTGGCAATTAAGAACGCCTTCAGCAACGATTTGTTAAGTAGTTGTCCTCTGGACTTGGACCCTATTACTTTTTTAACTGAGGTAGATCCAAAGAAATTCTGATGAAAATAAACGTACGAAATCGAGTCATAAATGTTGTGATAAGCCTGGACTGTGGGTTTTAATTAGTCTTATACAATATTATAATTAAGAAAAAATATGGTGCACCTGAGAGTTTAGCAAGCATCTCTTCAACTCCAGGAATCGGAAACAATGCTCGATCAAAGATCTGGAAATATACACAATGAACTAATTTTTTATGTTTGTACTTGGTTTTAAGAATAACTTGGTAAAGAGGTGAACGGGCCCTTTAAAATTCTATTCAAGGACGTTTTTATCACGGTCCACTTCTGACTACCATGTCATATTTGGATCATGTGGGTACAAGTCACGTAACACAAACACACAATATAAGCTAGAGGCATATATTTTAAAGTTTAATTGAGCACGTATAATGTTATGTGGTATCAGCTTGACGCCATCTTAGGCTGTTCTCCCAGCCTTATAAACATACTAGACCAGAATATCACAATGCCTTGAGCTTTTTCCCGCTTGCCACCATGTTTCCTTACAGTATGTTAATTTAACGAATAAAGCACAAAGAATAGATATAACGACAATTGTATACATGTGAGACAAATTAAACATTTTGTTTCATTACGGAATAGAAATAAGCCTATACTTTAGGTATGTATACTGCCAGAGAGTGCAAGGCCTACAAGAATCGAATTATACAATCGATAAAATAATACTATGATCCAGTGTTTAGTATACAATCGCTATGAATGGGTGTGTAAGACTAGAATGCTATTCACGCAATGAAATGCAACTAAAATAACACAATGTATGGTCTTCTTCTTAAATATTGGTTTATTGGTTTAGTGGAGGATGTTCCTAATCGTTAGCGTTTATCATCCATTATCCACCCCCTGACGGGACTCTGCTCGATTACTAACTCTGGCTAGACTCTTGATAGCCATGGATCGACGGTTTGCCCGTAGCTACCAGAGTCGACACCTCAAGCGCCGGCCGCTGCGTCCCCTTCCAGATTGGGTTTTCCAAGCCCCACCTTTTCAGGCTCTGCCCTCCTGGGGTGTCCCCCAGTTAAACTGGTTTCCAGAGGAAGATGGAGCTTACACCCCCCCCCCCCCCCCCCCCCCTAGTGCTTTTGTCCGCTGGGCACCCAGTACGTTGGAAGAGTACCGTCGCGGCTCTCCGAGTATCGTCTACCTACTACACATCTGTTTGCTAACTCCCGGACACCCTTTTAACCAGACGACTAGGCGTTCTGGAATCGAGTACCTGACAGAGTAGCGTTACGAACATGTCCCGTGTAGTCTGCACGAGATGGAGCCAGGGCTCGTCATTTTTTTCAGGGAGTACCTACAATACCTTAACTCCCCTGCTCACCCACCAAACCGCGAGAAGGTTTTTGAGTTGGATTTGATGGTGGTCAATGTATGTACTGTGCTGTTCTCTTTTAAGGCCCTGGTCTACGTGTCTACATGCTTCAGTAACTGTGACCGAGAAGAGATTGACGAGGTCGTGTACCCGCCGCCTTACGACCCTGACACCATCCTCCAGTGCACGGAGTGGATGGACGACACCCTCTTGGCTCACATCGAACCAAAGTAGGCCTTAATTAGCCCTTATTAAAAGCGCAAATATTCAGATATTCATATTCAGATATTATTGTTTATCTAGGTGCCCGTTAGGGCGCCGCAGCCAAGCCGCGGTGCGCTACACACTCAAGCACCTTATACACCAAGCAGAGTTGGGGTGATTTCGAGGTGTTACCCAGCCGTCATGTAACGTGATGTGAACTTGAAAACTATCACAATCGAGGGGATTTAGGTACCTGACAACACATGCCAAATTTTATTGGGGTACGACCATTCCTTCTTGGTGAAAAAATGTCTTCAAACATGCTCAAAATCACTTTAAGGATGTTAGCTACTGCTAGCTACTGCTAACATATAATACGTCGGCCCGCGATTCTGACCAAACGGGTGGGGCTACAATGTTCATATTTTACATGGACATTAAGGTTATAGAATGATAGTCTCTTTTGAAAAAAAAAGTTGAAAAAGTTTGTTGGAAGGCTTCCAAATAAAGGTTTTAAAATAAGCCTTAAACACTTGGCATATAATCAACAAGTAACCCATAGTTACTTGACACTTGTTGACGGTATAAGCAGAGTTAGGCGGGAAAGTGCGATACGTAAACAAATGGCGGACATTTAAAAATTTTCTTCTTTGTGTGGAACGAGAAAAGGTGTCATTATACTCTCATAAAACAAATCAGAAACCGTCCCTGGCCTAGGCCCAGATGTAGAAAATTATTTATAATACAACAGTGTAGGTCTAAAGTTCCATTTGGCTATAGGACTAGTAAAATTCATACTTACATTACATGTTTGACAAGCCTAGCCAACCCTATGCCAGCACAACATTGTTTTGATATGAACTTGTTCAACTGTTTGTTTACATAATTGCAACAAGCAAATCATTTCATACAACTTGTCTTTCGATTGGCCAGCGTTTATGAAGGCACTGCCATCTAGAATAAATATAGAACTTTTTCGAGCTCTTTGCTATACGCAAATCTTTTTAAAGTGTTTGGATTTCGTGATACTCTTTCAACCAACTCACAACCCATGACGTTTTCCACGATACCATTCAAGAATACCAATTCCTTCGAAAACGAAAACGACTTCGTTTTCAAATTGCGTTTTCAACTCATCTCCCACGAACTCAAGAATTGGGGTCCAGTCCTTATACCGTCGTTATACCATGGTTATACCACCTATACCCAGGATGTACATGAATCCGGGTCTAGATATTTTACATCCTATATTGTTACTGCTAATACCATAGAATTTAAATCAACTTTGATAAAAATATTATATTTTAGCAAATAATTTTGTAATGGAACTTGAAAAAGTAATGAGATCACACACATAACAAAAACTTGTAGAAATACAGCCAAACCTTACACACTCAAAAGGAATGAGATCTAAAAAAAGGGCCAAGCTCATCTACCCTTCCACATAAACGTACAGTGTCCCATAACAGCATCCTCGAAAAGCTTGGCAAAATAGAATTTGCATGTTTACGTTTAAATTAATTACAAAAAAGAACTTTGATAAACTATTACGTTAAATTAATAATCGCAAATTCTATTTTGAAAAGCTTTTCGAGGATGCTGTTATGGGACACTGTACGTTTATGTGGAAGGGTAGATGAGCTTGGCCCTTTTTTTAGATCTCATTCCTTTTGAGTGTGTAAGGTTTGGCTGTATTTCTACAAGTTTTTGTTATGTGTGTTTTCTTAAACTGCTAAGGGTCTAATCTGTTTAACTTATCAACTGGTATAGAAGTACAGGAATTTTGTATGACTGACAGCGTTTCTTCCAAATAAAGTTGTTATTTGAAATTGAAAATATGTTGAAGATGACCTGACAGTGAAGATATCTCATATGAAATGTTATCCATGCATAGACTTAGCTTTCTATTTTACTAAAACTAATATTTGGGATTTGAATGCTTGAATATATTTTTTGCGTTGGTGTTGTGATATTATTATGCTGTTCTCATTACCATGTTAGGTTGCAAGCTAGCAACCTTGCACTTATGTTGAGAACCTTGGACAGTGTGTCCATGTTGTGTCGAAGAACTGGTTACTTCATACGCAGATGGCAATGACTGAAGATATAAGAACTAATGTATGAAGCATAGGAGGCTATGGAATGGCTGGCAAAAAGGAAGGATTGTTAGGTTAAAAGAAGGTGGTTTATGTTTTTTAGAGAGAGTTTGAAATGGGGGAAAATGTATTTGGTTTTATCTGGAAATATAATTTTCTAAGTAAAGTGTGTTTTTTCCTTATTTGGTTAAAATAATAGTCTTGTTACCCCTAGACCGTAACAATTGGGGGCTAGTCCTAACAAAAATTAATTCGTATGTGGTGTGGTTGCTGATTTCCGTGAGTATTTCCACAATCATGTCTAACGTAAACACTACAAGCTTAGGCTTGCTCGAGGATGCTGACGATTTTCCTTTAGATTTGTTGGCAATGATGGGAAAGTTGGATAAAGCCAAGTATCCAACATTCATGGCAACTGTGCGCTCTGTTTTTACTATTATCGGTGATGATGGGATGGGACAGGCAAGCAAACCATTATTAACCAACGCTCCAAATACCTCTGAGGTAGGGATTGGTGAGTTAGCATTGGAGATGGAAATGCCCAACCATAAAGATTTAGACAGTTCACAAACACCTTTTTCGACTGTCAATCATCATCAACAACAACAACAACAACAACAACAACAAAAACAGAATATTAATGACGTAGAGTTAATGAAAATGAATCTACCCGCGTGTTCTGGAAAACTTGACGCTCAATCCTTGGAAGAATTTCTAAAAGGATTGGAACGTTATGCTAGTGTATCTCAACGTGATCGTTGTTAGTTGTTGTCGATTGTTCTTCCAGTGGCATTGATGGGAGATGCGTTCAGATGGTGGCAACACCGTGGTGGATACAAGGTCTGGGAGGGATTCCAGGAAGACTTTTTTCGAACTTTTGGTTTGCAGATCGTAACAGATGGTTGTCGGCGGAATTAAATACCAGAACATAACATACAGAGGAAGATTTCGGGTCATTTGTACGGGCAATTCGTGCTAATTACGATCGAATTGGTAAAAAGTACACTGAACAGGAGGTGATAGACAGGGTTCGGATGCCAATGAATCCCAAATGCCGTCAACTACTTCACTTCAGAGTCTTTGATTCACTGAAAGAATTGGAAGATTTCGGGTCTGAGCTTGAGACAATGGCATGGCGAGATTCGTCTTTTGTTCCTCCACCACCAAGAGAATCGGTTTTAGCTAAAGATCTGGCTTTTGGTGTATCATCTCGGGCAGTAAAAACGTACCAACCAAAGTTAAATACTTGGCCCTCAGTCAAAACCAACCCCTATGTGCACGGAAATCTTCTCTCACCTGGTAATAACAACCCTTTGGACATGTGTAATCGTTGCGGCGGCCGAGGTCATTGGGCACGGCAATGTCCTTTGCGGCGCACCCTACAGAATGGTGCTCAGCAGTCACTAAACCAAGAACACTTCACCCAACGAAATTTTCAGTCGGGAAACGGCTATTAGTGGGATCTCAATCTGCAGGGGATCACCGCAAAGATGAAGCTATGCAGTTAGAAGTAAATATTGTTAAGGACCCAGCAATAGTTTTAACTATTGGGAGAAGAACATTCACAGCTTTGCTGTATTCAGGATCTAGTTGGAGTTTAGTTGGTGAGGAAGCCATGGCAGCAGCAGTGGAAACAGGTGCAGTTCTTATTGATGTTCAGCATGTACTTAAATTAGCGGCAGGATTTTCAACTGCGACCTATTCTCTTACTACGGATATTAATTGGCAGGGGAATAAGTTAAACCAAACCGTTCTGTATCTGCCAGGAATGAACAGACAAATAATTCTGGGACGGGATTTTCTCCAAGAATCAGTCATTTCTCTTCATATCAGTGAGGGCAAATGGTCATTGGGTTGCAAAAAATATGCGTTTAGTATTTGCGGCAATAACATACTCAAGGAATCTGTTAAAATTGACTGTTATCTGAAGATTTACAGTTAGATTTATTGTTCAACTCCGATCATGTCATGTCAGTAGATATCCAGCAGCAGCCACAGAATCTCCATGTAACTGACGTTACTTTGTTTTGGAAGCCACCTGACAAGGAAGAACAGTTGCAGTCCATCATACTGGCTATGCATAATATTTCGAGCAAACAGCAGCAGCAGGAACCATGTAGTTGAAGTTTCTTTGGTTTGGAAAGCACCTGACAGAAAATAACAGTTGCAGTCGATCATACAGGCTATGCATAATATTTCCAATGCAGAGATTACATTTTCCAATGCAAAGGTTGCTTACTGCATGGGTATCGATAGTGAGATAAATATGAGCTGTTTAGCACATAATGTAGAGATGGAAACAGTATCCACAAATCATACAGATTGTAGTAACGGGGTAAATACAGTTGTGGAATCATTAATTAATCTTTAAATTCGAAAACTCCCCAACATGTACGAGGCTCACTTCAAAAGCTACTCTCAGAATTTGAGACGTTATTTACTACAAAACCGGGCAAAACATCGTTAGCAATGCATACCATAAACACAGGTTGTAGTGAGCCTGTCAAATGTAAACTTAGGCCAATGAATATGCAAAAGAAGGCGATTTTTGACAGTTTGTTAGCCGATTTGCTTTCACAAGGTATCATTCGACCTAGTTCAAGCAGTTGAGCATCGGCACCTGTTCTGGTAGCAAAGAAATCAGGTGGCCACAGGCTTGCAGTAGATTATCGACCTCTAAACAAACGCACTCAGGTCCCAGTTTATGCTATGCTAACGACTGAATGGGTGTTTGCACAGTTGGGTAGAGCAAAATGGTTCACTGTTCTTGATTTATCGCAGGGGTTCCACCAGATTCCTGTGGCGAAACAAGATATGCATTATACGGCTTTTCTTTGTCATAAGAGATTATTTGAGTATGTGCGCATGCCAATCGGTTTGGCTGGAAGTCCGGCAAGATTTCAACAGTTGATGGACGAAGTTCTGGGAGATTTAAAGTATGTATGCGTGATGGCGTTTCTGGATGATTTCCTTGTATTTTCGGAAACTGAGGAAGAGCACATGGAACACATCAGAATGGTATTCGGAAAAATTGAAGCGGCTAGTTTAACCATTAACCCTACGAAGGTCAGGCTGTTTCAGCAAAACTTTCCATTTCTGGGACACATACTACTGCCAGGGGAGTGTCGACCAGATCTTGTCAAGGTAGCTGCACTTAAACAATTCCCAGTGCCTACGAAAGTGAAGGAACAACGCAGTGTTTTTTGGCACTGGTTGGATACTACAGAGCTTTTATCCCAGCATTTGCAGAACATGCAGCTCTACTTACAAATCTACTGCATAAAAACTCAACATGGAAATGGGGGACAGAGGAAAAGATGGCTTTTAATTACTTGTAATGCATTGGCAGAGGAAACTTCCCGTTAACTTCCCGATTTAAACAAACCTTTTGTGTTGGAAACTGATGCCAGTGGTATTGGTATAGCAGCAATACTGTTTCAAGAAAGTGATGGGGTATAACGTCTGGTGGAATTTATCAGCAGGAAACTAAACCCTCACGAAAAGAACTATACGGTACAAGAATGAGAGTGTTTAGCAGTGGTATGGGCGGTTGACCGTTTTCGACCGTATCTTGAATTTACCTCTTTTGAAATTCACTGTGACCATGCATCTTTGTCATGTATGTTCAAAACCGAGTAAACATCAAACAGAGTAAAACGATGGGTACTTAGGCTTCAAGGGTTTGATTGTGTGGTGAAGCATCGCAAAGGTACATTGAACATTCCGGCTGATGCGCTTAGTCCTGCTCCGGTACCTTCACAGGAAGTGCAGCAAGTCAACTGCATAGCGGATGAAATATTCCCAATATCAGTCGACAATGAACAGGTAGCCATCCGGTTTGAAGACAACATCGTAGCTTCCGTGGAATAATTGGATTTATCACTTTTTCAGGATCAGTCATCTATTGCTGAACTGCAATGCAAAGATGAAGAACTTGCATTCTTGGTGATCGAAGTATTTGGAAGATGGATCTTTGCCGTCCGATGAGAAACGGAAATGTTGGTGGTTGAACGTTGCATCAACAAGTACACTCGAAGATGGGATGTTGGTACGATTTGTGGCTGGCCCACCTGTGACGGATAATGATCAAATGAATCCTCGAAAGATTTGGCATCCTTAAGTAATGAGGGCTCTAGTTTTATTTATTTTATTTTATTTATTTCATTTATTTATGTAACGTCTATCCTATTCAGTTATAAAAACTGATTTACAAAGGAGGACAACTAAATAAATCTAATTACATAGATGCAGAAACAACAATAAATTACATTTTCGTAGATATTTGAAATAGGAGCATTACAACAACAATGCATTTAAACACAACAATTTTGGTAACAAATAAATAAAATATATTATATGCATTTAATGAATGAATCAAATATAAAAAGGGTGTAGAATGAAAAGAAAAGAAAAGAAAGGGGGGGAAAAAGGAAAAAAGAAAGAAAAAGACAAAGAAAAAGAAAAAAAAAAAGAAAAGAAAAAGAAAAGAAAGAAAGAAAGAAAGAAAGAAAGAAAGAAAGAAAGAAAAAAAAACATTAAAAAAGAAAAACGAAAAGAAAAAAACTGATTTATTAGACGATCCCACTCAAACGAATATGAGGTTTGCCAAAAATCAGGAACAGCAAATCAGGGAGTAATCAATCTTTCGCGGAAGAAAAAAAAAAAGCTGAACATGACCATCCACTCAACGCTCATAGTGGTTACTTTGGAACTTTGCGGAGAGTGCAACGTCGTTTCACTTGGATGGGAATGCGCTCAGATGTGTCTCGCTACATGCGTTCTTGTCCTACTTGTCAGATAATGAAGCCAGACAGGAAAAAACCTGCAGGCAAAATGGATAGTCGACTGCCCGGAGATCCATTTATCGAGCTAAGTGTGGATCTCATTGGACCTCTACCTACCACGCCCAATGGACACAAATACATTTTCGTTATTTTGGACAAATTCACAAAATATGTTGAGATATATCCATTGAAGAGCCCAACCTCAAAACATATTTTCAAGTTCATGGTGGAATACTTTTGTAGGCACAGTTTTCCCCAGTCTGTCTCAAGTGACAATGGTCAAGTTTTTTTTAGTAAAATATGGAAAGGTGTGCTTGGTCATTTCAATATTATTGGATGAGCGTAGCGAGCGTAGCGAAAATTCTATTTCACTATACTGGAGAAAAAAATCCGGAATGTTTTTTTTTCCCCTTTTTATCTTTATTTTTGTGTGTTTGTCAGCACGATTCCGTCAAAACCAATACTCCATTTGCGATGAAATTTTATGGAGGCCTTCGAAATCTCTTAACTTAGAACTGCCACGTTTTTTAGCGCAATCAAAAAATTATTTCTTGTGAAAATCGCAATTTTACGATTTTTTTCGATTTTTGGAAAATGTATTTTACTTATCACACCTACATGCTTTATCCGATTTTAATGATTTTTTCACAGAACCTTAATTTTATGAATTAATATATCCGTGTGAAATTTTAGCGCAATCGAAAAATTATTTCTTATAAAAATCGCAATTTTTCCTTTTTTTTAATTAGTACGATTAATAAAAATAAAAATAAAAGTTTATTTTTTATTTAATTAAATTTAATTTTTAAAAAATCTTCAACTTAGTAATAATTTTTTCACAGAACAACAGATAATGCGCATAACACATGGCAGCTCAATGCACCAATTACGCTCATCCAAAAATAAACGCGGCGGGACTTAAGCGTTTTCCTAGTAGAGAGACACACTTTGCCATATAGGCCGGCTGGTCAAGCAGGTAAAAGATATAATGCAACAGTCAAACAAGGCCTTGCATTGTATTGTGACAACCACAGAGACTGGGACAAGCAAATTGATGAAATCTCTTTTGCTATGCGTTCAACTGTCAGCAGTGTGACTGGATACACACCAGCATTTTTGTGTTATGGAAGAGAGCTACGGCTTCCATGGGATCTTGATATTGGTGATACTGAGCTTCCCTCCGCTGCTGCTCCTTGTGAATATGGATCGGAATTATCGGGTAGACTGAGATATGCGCTTTTATTTGCTAAAAGCAACATGAACAAGGCACATGAAGTTCAACGACTCCAATACAACAAACGACGCAGGGAAGACACCTTTGAGCTTGGAGATCTTGTTTTCTAAAAAATCACACACTTAGTGATGGGAGTAAAGGTATTGCTGCAGGTTTGGCACCTAAGAGATCAGGCCCTTTCCGCATTTGCAAACGTCTGGGAGAAAATGCGTTCAACTTGGAAAACCTTCATGGACGCAGGAAACTCTCCAAAGCAAACGTGGATCAATTGTTACGGCATGTAGCTTCCCCCGACTGGGTCAACGAGCCACGTCAAGCAGAACCTGGGATCGTCATTGCCAAAGACCCTCCCGCTGGGCATCATCCATATAACCTCCGGAAGCGATAAGGTTGGTTTTAAGGGGGCGGGAATTGTTAGGTTGCAAGCTAGCAACCTTGCACTTATGTTGAGAACCTTGAACAGTGTGTCCATGGTGTGTCGAAGAACTGGTTACTACATACGCAGATGGCAGTGACTGAAGATAATAAGAACTAATGTATGAAGCATCTAGGAGGCTATGGAATGACTGGCCACAAGCAGAGTCGATAAAGAAGTTTCCAAAGGGGAAACTTCTTTATCGACTCTGCCACAAGGAAGGATTGTTAGCATAGATACTAATTGTTAGGTTCAAAGAAGGCGGTTTATGTTTTTTAGAGAGTTTGAAATTGAGGAAAATGTATTTGGTTTTATTTTGAAATAGATCTAATGATATAAGTTAAGTGTGTTTTTTCCTTATTTGGTTAAAATAATAGTCTTGTTACACCTAGACCGTAACAACCACAAACCGAATATGTATCTATGACAATCACACTGTATTTTTTCTCTGTGGCAGATTACTGGGAAAGCATCCGAATACGTACACGCTGACAAAGGCATTAACGGAAAGTGCTATTGCAAAGGAGGGAGTCAACCTGCCCATAACGATCGTGCGGCCATCCATTGGTACGACTTTCCATTTATGTTTACATGCGAACCAAATTTATGTTGAGTTTGTGTTACGGTGAAAGTAAAAGTCCCATCAACATTTTGCTGGCAATTTATACTCGTCAAACCATTGTTATATTTTGTCGTTACGGATACTAGAGGCTTATATTTTAATACAAACCGTTTTGTTTCATTTATGGTTGCATCATTTATTTTTGCCAATAATAAATAGAATTAATGTCTATCTACACACCTATAACAACCAAAATAGTGTAAATACAACACTATTAGGTTTGCTTTACTCACGTTACAAAAGTGCTGGAATTTTTTTTGATAAATAAGTTGTTTGCTATTCCTTAATTTGGGAATTACTATTTCCACAGCAGTTTTTAAACTGATAAAACTCTACGATACCATGTAAATCGACTTGCAAACTTCTTATCAATTTTTCAATGTACTGAGATTTTTACTACCACGGCATTTGTCATTTAGTTCTCCTCTCAGTTTTTTAGCCGCGGTCGTTTAGCCGGTTCACACTCGAACACAGATGTTAAGCAACCTTGAGCGTGGTCAGTGATAGAGTGGGTGAACGCCTCGCCTTGACACACGTATACCGCTGGTTAGAGCGGACTGAGAGTTCGAGATTGTAACGGCTTTGTTCTCCTCGACGTGTCCTCAGCAGTCCGGGTTAGTTGAGAAACCTATATAATTGTCAAGATTACACCGTCCTTTTGGATGGGACGTAATACCGTTGGTCCTATTGGTACTTTTTGAAAGGAATATAGGCTACGTGCCGGTACTGGGTTTCCTCTCCTCCCTTTTATTCATTCTTCATCCAATTCTATCACCACTCATCGTCTCGAATAGCCTTAGTGCATTAACATGAGATATTAACCAATACAAAACAAAATCAATCAATCCAGTAAAAATCTTTGAGCTTAGAAAATATGCCTCTTTTCGGGGACAATCATAGCAATCAATAATGGAAATGGTACAATTACAAGTGTTTTCGAATAGATTATCTTTTCTCAACAATGAACGCCACTATAAAAGCAGCGTTGGCGAAGTGGCCTATTAATAAAACAGAACATTTTCAGTGACGTCGACGTGGAAAGAACCGATACCTGGCTGGGTCGAGACTT
The DNA here is from genome assembly GCA_024449915.1 of Sweltsa coloradensis. Taxonomy (NCBI): domain Eukaryota; kingdom Metazoa; phylum Arthropoda; class Insecta; order Plecoptera; family Chloroperlidae; genus Sweltsa; species Sweltsa coloradensis. The sequence continues at coordinate 70,381 of JAMZAV010003332.1, forward strand.
TCTCCGGTCCCAACGGACTCTTATCAGCCAGCGCCAAGGGCCTTCTGCGCAGCATCATTTGCGACGGTTCGAAAGTCGCCGATGTTGTTCCAGTAGACGTGGTTATCAACGTGATGATATGCGCTGCCTGGTGGCTGGCCACAGCTAGGTGAGCCATCTCAGTCACCATACGCTGCAGGATACGTGCGAACGTTCTTAATTCGAACTCAACTCGGTGCGAATCAAATCCGATCAAAAACGATTTACTTACAAAAAATGTTAATTTTGATAACTAGTTTGTAGTGGTGTACGGGAACCCACAATTTCGGGTAGGGTAGAGTAACTGGAGGCCGAACTTATATTTAAGAAAGGTTCTAGATATTCAGGTAGAAGTAAATTAAATTTTTGGATGGGGAAGGCCCAGGCCGGTAAAGAATTTACATACTGACTTGGAAATGTGCCGGTTTAGAGATATCACTACTTTCCTAATGGCTCACAGTAGAAAGAACGTGGTAACAAGCGCAACAATCAGAGCGCCGCCCAATGTTAGAAACCTTTTTAAGTTCACTTCGAGTTCGTTTCAGGTTCAGTTTGAAATTTTGCAGTAGTTCGAGTTCGGTTCGTAATTAATAAATCCAGGTTCGTGTCTCGAACCTCCTTTAGTATATATTGTTGGCTAGATCCGCAGTCTTCAATACCTCCGCACAGGCGCGGGCGTACCAAATTGAAGCGTCAATAACTCCTTTTCAAAATGGCGATTTAGCGTTTTAATTTAAGCTTTTTTAATGCAATTAAGTATTTTACTAGATTGTTTGATATGGTTTTAGCTTGTGCAGCATGGGAGTGCACAAACAGAAACAAAAAGAAGTTATTACATAAGGGAATTTAGTAATCATTTCGTGTTAATATCTAATATGCTCACCTGTCAAACTGACGGTCATCTTTAGAAATATTTGGGCTACAAATCGCTCCCACCTACTCAACATGCAAACACTTCTTTTCAAGATGACTACTTATTGTCACGGAAGTGGACCAATGACTGCAGATCTTGCCTATTATAGATGTTTATTATCAATGCTTATGCTTAACAGATTACCAGAGCATGTTCCTTCAGTATGCTCATTTCAAGGATCGTATTGATCGTTGAGAAAAATAAGTCCAAGGCGGTGATATTAAAGGACACATACCGACAGAATGTGTCATTCCTTTATTTAAACTGCCACACAAAACCACAAACCACTTTGCCTACAGGTAAAACATGAGTTTCTCCCCTCGTAATCAAATTAACATACATTTTAAGCTTCAGATCCGGTATTATATGAAAGCCAGAACAAATATTCGTATTGCACAATTCTAAGGCAAGCTAGTAGCTTTTAATAAAATAATATAAACTATGTTGAATATTAAATTGAATCTTAACACGTTAAACCATTTTCTACACCATAGGCCTCTCGATATAAAAACTGCACCATCTAGGCCGCCTCCTTGTCCCAGCCATACAAAGAATAGTAAAAGATCTAAAGAAGGGCTAAGCCATACATTTATCTATCTCTGCTGTTGTCCAAAAACTAAAATAGCTTTTATTTCCAGGCCTGACAATCTAACCGTATACAACTGCTCTACTGGAGTCTATAATCCGATAGTCTGGAAGCAATTCAGTCATCAAGTGGTGCAAAACTTCCACAAGTATCCATTCGAAGATTTACAATGGTATCCAAATTTGAGATTGAATAAAATTCGAGCAATCAACAAAATCTACCAGATATTGCTTCAACATATACCAGCATACGTGTGTGATGCATTTTTAAAAATGTCGGGCAAAAAACCCATGTAAGTACAGTCGTACAACATAATATTTTGTGCTAGATCAATAATTGTCGGACCTAATTACCCAGCCGGGAATCGAACGCGGGTCCTCTTATCGACGGTATAACTATAAAATATATTGTTTAGTATGATTGGAAAATGATATATTTTACTATTTATTTATTATTTATTTATTATATATTTATTTTAATAAAATATATTGAGATGACAGACGAGACTAAAATGCTCCATTAGCATTGCTTGTTCTTGGTCCCATTCTTGATTTGAAGTCATCAATCACGATGACGACCTAAGCAATGTACCACAGTTTCTTGACCAAAAAACAAACAAACAAACACGAAATTTTAGGTCAACAAGAGAACGATTTGACCTAAGCGCCCCGCACCTCTTAAACGACTAAACGCAGGTAAACGAGGCACATGTCGGTTAGGTGAGGAAATTAGAGGGTTGGGAACATAGACATCCTATATAATTGGCTAGACCAGCAGTCGGTGGTCCACTTCCGGTACAATTAGAAGCCATCTTAAAATGACAGTTTACATGTTAATCAAATGGGAGCGATTTGTGGTCAAATAGTTCTCAAGATTGCCGCCAGGTTGACAGGTAAGCATACTAGCCTTTAACACCAAATGATTACTAAATTCCCTTATGCAATCACTTCGTATTGTTTCTTTTGTTTAATACCATGCTGCACAAGCTAAAACCATACCAAACAATCCAGTAAAATACTTTATTGCATTAAAAAAGCATAAATTAAAACACCAAATCGCCATCTTGAAATGGGCCGGTTGAGTCTTCAATTTGCTACGCTCGCGCCTGTGCGGAGGTATAGGAGACTGCTAATCTAGCCTACTATAGGGGTTTAATATCAATGGTTGGGAATGAGGGAACTGGCAAGATGCGTACGACAAGATGGAATGACTTTTAATTTGAAGTATAGGCACCATAGATGGTCTGAAAGTATGTTTACCAAAATCGGCCGATCGGTAACCCCCACGTAATCAAGATGACGGCGGGCGAAATGTGACCGTTCCTCATTTATACGTCAATGGTGAGAACGACATGTACTTGAATTGGTGTTTCATCATTAGAATCTTATCAAAGCAGTTCATGTAAGCAATTGTTACCAATTTTATCTCATTTAAGTGTTTCCGGTTAACGGCGTTGTTTCCGGCGCCAAATTAAAATTTAGTGAGCCAATATCCGACGGTAGTCGTATTTCCTGTCAAAGTCAATAAAATACGTGACAAAAGATTTCTTATAAGTTCAAGATAAAGATTTTGCTATTTGCTACAACATACTGAATTACCCCAATTAGTATTTGGAACGCTTTGGTCTCAAGGGGCATCAAGTGTTACTTGGCCGCGTGCACTTGCTGGCGGCTGCAGACCAGCAGATCAGGCGTTGAGGTTGTACTTCCTTAATTAACTGTCTGGTAGTTAGTTTTTTTTATTTGGTCTTCACACGTTTATTACTATTAGATAGGGGAACATCGATAGCCTGTATAATAAACCCACCCACTAAAATGCCCACCCCCACGTAATTTTGCAATTGCCTTTTTACTTTGTGTTTCCTAGTGACCTAGTCGTAACTTAGTCCGCTCGTTTTCTTTTGTTATAGAGCGAAATCGCCAGTAGCCATGAAAACTCTCTTTGTAACCGTACATATAAATGTTCTGGATGAAGTTATGCAAATTTGGAAGTGTTAAGCTGATTCCTCAATGCCAAAATGACGAATCAATTTCTTTTAATCGGTGTCGTCAGGATCAGATTATTGAGAGTTGTATATTCCATTTCACGAGCATATATCGCAGCAATCCATGTTTTGGTCAGTGCAAGATCATTTTTAGCTGCATTTCGGCGATACCACCACAAGAGCAGAAGTATTCCTTCAATGTTTCTATGCTTGTAGGGCCCTCAAAATACACTGCAAACAAGTGGCCTCTCATCCATACTCCAGTGGATTGAATGGTGGAATGAGAGCTTGTGTTGCATTTTTCCATTCATTGCATTGCCATGCAGCACATTTGATGTGTTGCAGAAAGGCTAGCTCAGAAGGGTTCATCTTCGATATGCTTGACTGACGTTTCATGTCCTGTGCAATATTTACTCAGAACATGTTAAAAGATGTGTAACAGTTCTGGAATTTTCCAGCGGGATCGTAAAGCATAGCTTTAAAAATGTTCGCTACATGAGAGTTTCATTATCAATAGGAGCTTTATGAAGACGTTGTAGTGCCTTAAGATGATCTTCTCCGATTCTCAGGATTGCTTGAACTGCCTTTGCCTTGCCTATTCTAAACAGTGACGGTCCTGTGTCTGTTCTCGTTAGTGCGTGCAACGGTGCACCACTGGCAAAGCAGAGGATACAGAGGGGCCAAGTTTAGAACAAAGGTCATATATTGGAATAAAGCGTCGCAGATCTTGAGTAAGCATTACCTTCCGGGCCTTCCCAGTCATAAAGCACACACGACTGCCTTTCATTTGGACACAATGAGAAATTATGAGCACGAAAACATCATCGTCAGGAGATGCAAAAAAAATGTTTTGAACATGGTCAGAATCTTCCCAATGACTGCGGGTAAAGTCTTGAAAGATCATTCGAGTGCCTGCCTCAGAATGATTGCAGGAAGAACGCAAGTCCTCACATATCTCACTAGATTTTAATACTTTAGTTTGCTCATGTGGGTTCTCCACATGATGACAGGTAAATGAAGTGAGACCTGCCTTACTTTTATTATTTGCCAAAAGTGTTTTGGAATCTGGCAAAGTGCAATACTCATGATTTCGTACCTAAGGCCTGCAGTCCCGTACATTAAATTTCTCTCCTCATACTTTGGATGAAGTGCGTCATCGTAACGAATGATCTTTCAAGCCTTTACCCGCAGTCATTGGTGAGATTCTGCCCATGATCCGAATATTATTGTTGAATCCCCTGACACCGATGTTTTCGTGCTCTTAATTTCTCATTGTGCCCAAATGAGAGGCAGTCGTGTGTGCTTTTTTACTGGGAAGGCTCGGAAGGTAATGCCTACTCAAGATCTGCGCCGCTTTATTTAAATACATGACCTTTGTTCTAAACTTAGCCCCTCTGTATTCTGTGCTTTGTCAGTGGTGCACCGTTGCACGCACTAACGGGAACTGACACAGGATTGTCACTGTTGGGAATAGTCAAGGCAAATGTAGTTAGAGCAATCCTGAGAGTCGGAGAAGATCATCTTAAGGCACTACAACGTCTTCAAAAAGCTCCTATTGATAATGAAACTCTTATGCAGCGAGCATTTTTAAAGCTATGCTTTACGATCCCTCTGGAAAATTCCAGAACTGTTACACATCTCTTAACATGTAACGAGTAAATATTGCACAGGACATGAATGCAGTGAAGCATGTCGAAGATGAACCCTTATGAGCTAGCCTTTCTGCAACACATCAACGTGCATAGCAATGCAAATGGATAAATGCAACACAAGCTCTCATTCCACCATTCAATCCACTGGAGTATGGATGAGAGGCCACTTGTGTGCAGTGTATTTTGAGGGCCCTAAAATCATGGAAACATTGGAGGAATACATCTGCTCTTGTGGTGGTATCGCCGAAATGCAGCCGAAAATGTTTTTGCACTGACCAAAACGTGGATTGCTGCGATATATGCTCGTGAAATGGAATATGCAACTCTCGAGAATCTGATCCTGACGACCCCGATTAAAAGAAAAACTTAATATTTTGGCATTAAGGAATGAGCTAGACACTTTCAAATTTTCATAACATCGTCCAGACATTTTTATGTACGGTTACAAAGAGAGTTTTTATGGCTACTGGCGATTTCTCTCTATAACAAAAGAAAACGAGTGAACTATGTTACCGCTAGTCACTAGGAAACACAAAGTAAAAAGGCAATTGCAAAATTACGTAGGGGTGGGCATTTTGGGGGGGGGGTATTAAACATGGGATCGATGTTCCACTATCTAATAAACGTGTGAAGACCAAATAAAATAAACTTACTACCAGACAATTTAGTAAGGAAGTTCAATCTTAACGCTTGATCTGCTGGTCTGCAGCCGCCGGCAAGTGCATGCGGCCAAGCAACACTTAATGGCCCCTTGAGACCAAAGCGTTCTAAAGACCAATTGGGGTAATTCAGTACGTTGTAGCAAATGGCAAAATCTTATCTTCAACTTATCAGAAATCTTTTGACACTTATATTAGTAACTTTGACAGGAAATACGGCTACCGTCGGATATTGTCATAAATAACGAGTGTAACTGCTAATAGATGATGAATTAGCGGTAGGCTTATATCTGGGGCGTAGCTAGTTTGATGTTGATTGTTACACTCACCATTCAGTGACCAGGAAAGCTGACAGGTGGTTCCAGGATGTGGATTAGAGTTAGGTTCTGAACATAATTAAACACCTGATTCAACCAAAGAGACACACTGTATTTGCTGCATTAAAACCCACTCTGGTCATCAGCTCTTCTATGCACGGCTATCGTGGAACGTGGATTCAACCCCTTACACTATGATTCATAAGATAACGTGAGCTCTTGGCTTACCCTCACCCTATACCCTGGTATGGAGGAGTCGTTACGGCCGTAGGACCCCCTGGCTGGAAGTCGACGGTTGTAGCTGGACGTCGGTGGTCGGCGATGAGCGACGGCGGGCGTAGGCGTCGAAGAGCGACAGCGAGCGGACACGTCGGTGGACGTCGGTGGTCGTCGGTGGTGTTGGCAGACGTCGGTGCGTGTCGAGGTCTCTATAGTTCGTCTTCTCAGTTTGCGATACCCTTGTGTAGTTTCTCAATAGGGACACCTAGTCCTGGTGATAATCGACTCGCTTGCGTTGGTCCTCGGATCGGCTGAAGACACCTAGTCTTCATGCAAGCCCAAATCCAACTCCCCGATCCGCTCGTCCATTAGCCACCACCAAGCCTCGAACTCCAGACCCCTCGCACTCTCCCCTCCATGAGGCTCAAGTCCATAGTCAGCGCCCCCTCTCTCGTCCCCTCCTGGATTCCTCCATGTCTGGTCGCCAAACACGTGTCCTCTCCTAACTCCCACCATCGTCTTCAAGATGTAAAGTATAAAAACTCCCCTCCTGGCCTCATTAAATAATCCTAGTCAACTTGTTGAACTACGTTCGCATTCTTCCAAAAAACAACACGAACGTAACTGTTTAATTATCGCCAAACGTTTACATAGTCGCCACATTCCTAAGTATGCAACCAAAACATTCGTTGCTTACAGAGATTGCGACAGGCGACAACCATAACACCAGGCGAATGAAACCATCCTTATGGTAAAACTAGTAACAAGGGTAAACTACCCTGTTACATGACATCCCCGGTCCATCTTCCAAATGATCGACTCTGATCATTTAAAAGGTAATACCGGGCTTCCCAAGGAATTATTCCCCAAGTCGCAATCTCCATCCTCCTGCCCAGATCTTCTCTCTTCATCCTCTTGAATCCTCTTCCCGCTACTCTTCATCTTCCCGAAGTATCCTCCCTGACGACATCAACCAGCTCAATACCCCCATACGACACGCACAAACCTCCAATACCATACCAAGGATAACTATAGCTAAAATCTAGCTGATAAAAACTACAAAAAAAAACAAGATAGAAAAAAAAACAATTTAGAATTCCACGTTCATCTCGACAACCATAGCACAGATTTACCTTTGACATACAATATGAATAAAAGAGAAAAAAAACTCTGACTCCACCTGACAGTAAACTTTCCTAGGCAAGCGTAACCTCTGTAGGTCAGCATCTAAAAACATTTCGTTTACACCTGAAAAACTTGAATTGAAACTAACACAAGCAAGCCAAGAACAAACAAAACAGAATATAGTTATTATTTAATTGCCTGTGCATACAACACATAAAAAAAAACAATCGCAACACATTAAAATCTACTGTCATTGCTAAGTAAATTTCATCCTTAAATCTCTTGCTTACAATTCCTCTATCAATGAAATAAATGACAGTGTGTCCCAACAGTGCAGACGTAGTCCAGGACAATTCTCCGAGACTCGTCCGAAATATGCAGGCAAGTACTGCAGCCCCTCGTGACAAGAGTCCAAACATGTAAGAAGCAAGGCAGCCAAAAATACTAAAACAGACAAACAAACTAGAACAGAAATGTATACCAAGATACGTAGCACATCGTATCGTATTAACAGCTCTTCAATCATAACAATAACAAGGCTGACGCGACATTCCACGCCAAGACCTTGCCACTGCTTGCAAAACATTACACTCAGCATTATTACCGCTCCACTTTATTCTACTGAACTTGAAAAATCGTTACAATAATAAATAAACAAAGTTACTTGCTACTTATCAACATTTCTGCAAAGATTGAACGAATTAAATGAAATTAATCTTTTGAAAATTTACTCAAACATTACAAATTTATAGAAACAAAATAATATAAAACTGACATAAAACAACATTAATTTATATAATAAATTACATTATTTCAAATTACTCAAAGTAAAACATAAACATAAATGATGCTGCCAAGCTTGTCACGAGAGTTAGATTAAACCCACGTATCCACGTGTCGTACTGCTATAATAATACCCAAGTAAGTCCTCACTGCATTACAGTATGTCTCGGCTAAAACCATGGCCCAGACAGCCACACTAAGAAATGAAAACATCCAGAAACAAACGCACAACTCGGTTGTGTTCACTTTTATTTAATTTAAACATTTTTGTTATCCATCTGTTCACCACAATTTATCCATTTACGAAACTATAGGGGCCCTAATAGAAATCAATGAAAAATAAACAACACAGCACAATTTAAAGTTCAAACTCAGACCATGATGATACCAACCGAAGCTACAGAATAAGCCAGTAACCTACCTCTTTCTAACCAAACCAGCGCTTCACACCTTTGACTATAAAGAAAAATAAATAGACAAACAGAGGGTGTCCTACCGTTCCCTAAACCTAACTTATACTAAAAAGTACTATCATATAATATACAACATATTATATTTGTACGAAAAATAAACCTAGTTGATCAACGACGTCACGCAAGCTGAAGGCGAATAATAAAAACTAACTTATTCTAAACCGTAAAACTATCCATCAGGACACCCCCAAGAATAAAACACCACGAAGAAACCACCCCTGCCAGCCACTACCAACAATTCCAGGGTCGCGAGCCCTTACCTTGTTACATACCTAATCCACTAACCAACCCGCATTCCGTCCGGCAACAGCAAAATGGCAGAGACAAAACTGGGCAATGACAGAGACCCAAATGGACTGACGCCCATGCCAAAATTCCACAAACAGTAGTTACCACCAGTATAAACAAGTATACATGTACCCCACTGTGTGACCTAAGACGTAAGCATGTCCACCTAGAACGTACTATTACACTGCGACCTTAAGTTGTTTCCCCAGCCAGAGAAAACAAACTACAATTATCTTAGCCAGGTACGTAAGTACCCATCTCAAAATATAATAATGAAAACCGTTAGTTTTCAATAACAATGATCGTTTCCAAGAATAACCATCGTGTATGCACCTAGCAATAATGATTTCCATATAAGGCCATACCAGACCGACAATCCACACGTGCTATACAGCAAAATATAGCACAATGCCCTGCTGTCTGTAGTCAACACTATAGGCACCTAGCCAGTGAACGCAAGAACATACTTAACCGAGGCATGAACCAGGACCACCAATATCACACCGAACCTTTCGAATGCGAAACCATGGCCCCCACAACTGCCTTGACTATTCATATGAGTAGACCTACCTAAGGCTAATCTTTTAGAACAACCAAAATTCCAGTGGCCAAAAAACTTTGGTCTTACACTCAAAATCGAGATTATTTTCACCAGATATAAATATCCCAGACTCAATAATCATTTACGAAATCATTTCAGAATAAACCAATACATTGCCATACAACGAAGAATTATTATAGTACCTAACTATAATCATAGAATAGTTGACTCTAGAAAAACAATCAGCACAGGCCAAATATTATTAATATTCTACCCCTCAGATAGTAATCCTCCATCAATCAATAACAAGACATGACCGCAACAACGATATGTAAACTATCAACGTAGCCACACGTGCCGTGAGCAACCAGCGATCACACAAATCCAGTCACAAGCCGGCCAACAACCTGACATGCAGTTTGCTGATGTCAACTAGTAATGCGGAAATGCCTCGCCTATCTCCAAGTGCGGCTAGCCAGACCGAACGTCTGTTAGCCTCCAGTGACAATATTAAGAAACCAATTCTATAATATTATCGAAAATAAATTAATCCTTGGATGCGTACGTCTCACACCCCAATTCCCAAACACAACTATATCAAACAAAACACCTACTAGTATGCACAGCCACATAGCCCTTTACACGAACAGGGTGCTCCAACCGTGCACCTATACAGAGCTAAACTACAGTTAGTGTGCCCCCCATGCCTAAAAACAACGGGGGGACCGCGGTGGCGCGGTCTCTAGACCACATCACGGCCGGCGAATCAGGAGCCAGTACGGGCGCTACAGCAACATTGCTCGATCCCCGGTTTGCGTACAAAGACATCCCAGCAGAAGTTACTTAACTCGAAGCACAACGTCGCCATATCAAACACATTCCTAGCCTCTGCAATTTAGCTCAACATTCATAATAATCAACTATACAAACGTCGACAAAAAAAAAAATAACACCTAGACGGGATCCATTTAATAAATTTTAATTACCTAGTAATTAAAAATCAACACATTCTAATCAATCCATTGTTAACCCATTCAACAATCAAACTAATTACCAAGTAATTAACCATTCTTAACCCTTCACCACACACTAGAGACACACCAAATCAGATCGGCGCCTGCACCATGTCATAAATAACGAGTGTAACTGCTAATAGATGATGAATTAGCGGTAGGCTTATATCTGGGGCGTAGCTAGTTTGATGTTGATTGTTACACTCACCATTCAGTGACCAGGAAAGCTGACAGGTGGTTCCAGGATGTGGATTAGAGTTAGGTTCTGAACATAATTAAACACCTGATTCAAACAAAGAGACACACTGTATTTGCTGCATTAAAACCCACTCTGGTCATCAGCTCTTCTATGCACGGCTATCGTGGAACGTGGATTCAACCCCTTACACTATGATTCATAAGATAACGTGAGCTCTTGGCTTACCCTCACCCTATACCCTGGTATGGAGGAGTCGTTACGGCCGTAGGACCCCCTGGCTGGAAGTCGACGGTTGTAGCTGGACGTCGGTGGTCGGCGATGAGCGACGGCGGGCGTAGGCGTCGAAGAGCGACAGCGAGCGGACACGTCGGTGGACGTCGGTGGTCGTCGGTGGTGTTGGCAGACGTCGGTGCGTGTCGAGGTCTCTATAGTTCGTCTTCTCAGTTTGCGATACCCTTGTGTAGTTTCTCAATAGGGACACCTAGTCCTGGTGATAATCGACTCGCTTGCGTTGGTCCTCGGATCGGCTGAAGACACCTAGTCTTCATGCAAGCCCAAATCCAACTCCCCGATCCGCTCGTCCATTAGCCACCACCAAGCCTCGAACTCCAGACCCCTCGCACTCTCCCCTCCCATGAGGCTCAAGTCCATAGTCAGCGCCCCCTCTCTCGTCCCCTCCTGGATTCCTCCATGTCTGGTCGCCAAACACGTGTCCTCTCCTAACTCCCACCATCGTCTTCAAGATGTAAAGTATGGAAACTCCCCTCCTGGCCTCATTAAATAATCCTAGTCAACTTGTTGAACTACGTTCGCATTCTTCCAAAAAACAACACGAACGTAACTGTTTAATTATCGCCAAACGTTTACATAGTCGCCACATTCCTAAGTATGCAACCAAAACATTCGTTGCTTACAGAGATTGCGACAGGCGACAACCATAACACCAGGCGAATGAAACCATCCTTATGGTAAAACTAGTAACAAGGGTAAACTACCCTGTTACATGACAATATTGGATTACTTAATTTTAATTTGGCGCTATCTGGGGGTAACCGGAAAGATAAAATTGGTAACAATTGCTTACATGAACTGTCGTGATAAGATTCTAAAGATGAAATTCCAATTCAAGTACATGTCATTCTCACCAAAGACTGATAAATGAGGAATGGTGACTGTCATGTCGCCCGGCGCCATATTGATTACGTCATCTGGGGGGGTTGCCATAGACCGTTTTTGGTAAACTTTATTTTGGGCCATCTATGGTACCCATACTTCAAATTAAAAGTCATTCCAGCTCATCGTACGCATCTTGCCAGTTACTAAAAAAATATGCGTCCTAGCAGCTATAATTTCCTCACCTAAGGCTCGCAGTCGGTCGCCTCCATAGATACTAGTATACCCTGGTCGCCTCTCATCACTCTTGCAATTGTCTTTACAATATAACTAGCAAACAAACAAAACATGTTAGGGCGATTTTAGAGCTCGTGTACAGATATTTTGAAAGTCAGGGAAATGGCTGGAAGTTGGTTGAATGTACAATGATTTTTTAAATTGCCCATTATATGCAAATTTTGGTTACTAATAAAAGTAAAGTTTAAGGTGCAATACTTAATTTTGAATTCCATTTTTTTATTATTTAAACATACTTTTGTCTCCGCTACGAATATAAGGGAACATAATTTTCTGAAATAACTTTTGATACATGATTTTTTTCGTCCACCGGTTCAAACTGTACCACGTGAACCAAAAGGTCGCACATCGAACATTATTCCAGAAAATTATTTGCCCTTATAGTCGTAGCGGAGACAGAAGTTTACTTTTCTTGTTGACCCAAAATTTACATATAGGCCTAATGGCGAAAATGGAGCTATTGTCCCGTCCAATTTTTCATCTTTTTTAATCATGTTCCTCTTTCATTCAAACACCTTTCAGACATTTTCCTTGAACTATCAAAATATCGGTAAGGGTGGTTTTGGAATAGAGTTAACAAAGACGAAACAAAACCGTAAAAAAAGGATAAAAACAGTAAACAAAAATACTCATTTATTGATTCGACTAGAAAAAGCGGTCGCGATCGCATTGCCTGTGAATACACCCATGATTTTCCTGGACTAAATCCCCATTCTCTCCCAGAGAGCGAGCAAGTTCCGTGGATACAATCCCCTGCATTCCTGTCGACGTGGAGTCTAGGCCATGGGATGAGCACTCCATGGTGGTCAACCTCATTTCGAATGATCTCCGTAAGTTCTATCTACATGAGTGTCCGTTTAACCGGAAGAATGATTAAAAAAAAAAACGTATAAGTTCAAAGATTTCGACGAATAACTAAGTTTCGTCATGATCGACATGAGAGTAGCCAATAGCCTTTGAAGCCAAAAACACCTGATCTTTGTTCTCTAGTTGTCAAAATATAGAAGTTCTTCTTTTCGTTTACTTGGCTCGTTATCGCTCATACAATTTATATTAAATAATTTGATGAACAATAACTGTGTTGGATGAGCTCGAGCAAACCTGGCTTTGAAGAAGAATGAGAGGATTAGTCTAGATAACCTGGATGCTCCATCATTTGTCCTAGATCTGGTTCTGATTTGCATCAAAATGTCAAATTATAATGTGTAGCGCGATAAAAGCATATTTTCCGAACAGTAATTTTGTTTGTTTGTAACGGACCTTAAGGCTATTGTACTACCTCTGGCCGATAATTTGAAAGTCGAAGAAACATGTCTGAAAAGTTTGCTGAATGAAGGAAGGCCTTTAAAATAACAGAAAAAAAATTGTGAATTTTTTTGGGAGGGACATAACCTCACTATTGGAAATTATATTTAGATTTTTGGATAATAGTGTATACACAACAAATCTAGTTTAAAATTAAATTTTCAGAATCGGTTTTCTAAACATAGTTTCTAAACACCTTTAGCTATAACTTAAGCTATAGCTAAAATAGTATTCTGAAAATAACAGTTAATGTACGATTTTTTTTCAAACGGTACAAATACGAGTTTCTTTCAGTTTTGTACCGTTTGACAAAAAAATTCGTACACCAACTGTTATTTTCAGAAAACTATTTTAACTATAGCTTAAGTTATAGCTAAAGGTGTTTCGAAAACCGATTCACAAAATTTAATTTTGAACTGAATTTGTTGTGTACACTTTTGTCCAAAAATCTAAATATAATTTCCAAAGGTGAGCTTATATGTCCCGCCCAAACAAATTCACAATTTGTTTCTGTTATTTTAAAGGCCTTCTATCATTCAGCAAACTTTTCAGACATGTTTCTTCGACTTTCTAATTTTCGGCCAGAGGTGGTACAATAGCCTTAAATATGCCAACAAGTAGGTTATTTGTAGTCATTTCCCAAAGTCGTGTAGGAGACATTTATATGAAATGTGCTCTGATTGCGCCTTACGCTCATACGTTGTAAACAACCTCCCAAAAGTAAGAACTTATTGGTTGAAAATTGGAGGTAAAGAGTGATCCAAAATGTTTGTAAATTAAGCTAGATTTGCCGATGAAGTGAAATTTAAATTGAACATTTAACATTGTACACAAAGTTGGTTCGAGTTCATCTAACCGTCTTAAATGTATCGAAATCAGTGGAAAATGAAAACTTGATATCCTAACTTGTCTCTTCAAAGGTTGGTCGACATCCAGAAGAAGGTAGTTAAAGGAAGTGACATCCTCGAGTTTTTCACCACTCGGCAATGGCGCTTCAGTGGAAATAATGTTGAACTTCTGTCAAAGAAACTTAGCCAAGAGGATGCTAAAAATTTCCAATTTTGATGTACGTGGAATGAATTGGGAAGACTATTTGGAATCTTATTTGTTGGGACTCCGCACTTTTGTTTGCAAAGAAGATCCAAAAACGATCCCAAAATGTAGGAACCACCATAAAAGGTAATGGAGATGTATATTTTACGTGGAAAGTATGTTAAAGGGGCTAAAAACCCAAAAAAATATTTTTTACCAAGTGATCTATAGCACAACAATACACTAAAATGACCGTTTAAAAAATCATATCTTAATTGTAACTGTGATTTTACACAATTTTTTGAATTTTATTGATCCAGAAATTTGCAAAAATTGGTGTTTTTTTTTTAAATTTCTTAAATCGGCTTTAACCTACTTTTTTGGTCCACATAGATACTAGAGCATAGTACCAATCTAAAATGCCCCTTTATAACATCGTGTCTTGAAACTGTGCCCAAATATTCCCTCAAACACTCAAAAATATGCATTCCAAAATCACACCTCATCTTGGTAATCAGCATATTTTGACCGAACTACTTGCCCAAATTACAAAACAAAATATAAAGAATTTACAGAAAAGACTGTAGAGTACGTCAATAATGGCCAATATTTTTTTGATCTAAATCCTCCAAGGTCACGGGGCATAAAGATCGTCCCCATGTTATTTCTTATGGAGATTTTTGCCGATGGGACCTAGCTCTAAAAATGTCATGTTTGACAATTTTTTGGGAGGTCATGGTGGCCCCAATAATTTTTCTGTTAGTTGCTTAATTCATTACTTATTAGCCTGAATGAAATATATTTTTTGAGTCTAGCGGTTAAATACCCCTTTAAGTGAGGTGACAAAAATAGTATGTTTATCGTCAAATAATCAGGAAATGATGATCGTGTTATTGTGAATGCAATACCCCGATATTAATTGTAAAGAGAAGACATATATCAAATCGTTGAACGTGTTTCAAGTTAACTCTGCACATTTATTAAGACTTTTCTTGATTTAGTGATTTTACTAATTATAATTTAATGTATCGAAAAACTACTTTTGTTCATTGCAAACCATATTTTTTCTCTTTTTGTGAAAAAGAGTAAAATCGTATTTTTAGGGAAATTATAATATTTGATTGGATTGTGAATATAGAAATGCCTATTATTTATTGTCGATTTATAACTTTTTTATGTTCTCAATTATTTGTATGCGTGTGCAACTGAGATCTGATTTTAAGCTTATAAACAAAAATCTTATTTTATGAAAACCTGTTTATTCCCCCCCGACCCCCCCGGACCCACACACACATACTCTAACAACCGTTCAAAGTGTTTGTATTACAATGTTCACTTTTTGTGTTTCTTCTCAATCTTTAGGGTTCGGGTGGAAGGACAACGGTTTAATGCAAGACGTAAGGTTGCGTAAGATCGATCACTTTCAACCTTGTGCTCGTTTTTGTCAAGGATTTCAGATAGTTTGGTCCACGCACGGATACAGGTGATAGTTTGATCCTTTAGCTTAACTTATGTTAAGTCAAAACATTAAACTAGGAAGCTTCGCAATCGTTTTTTCAGGCGCGTTGTTGGATGAGCGTGTGTATTTTTAAACGAAAAAAGCGTACAATTAAGATTTTCATAAGAAATCATTTTTCGATTGCGCTCAAATTTCACAAAAACATATAAATTTATAAAATTTAGGTTCTGTGAAAACATCATCACAATCGGATAAAGCATAAGTAGAAGAATGTTTTTAAAAAAATCGTAAAATTGCTATTTTCATTAGAAATAATTTGTCAATTGCGCTCAAATTTCACACGAATGTATAAATTCGTAATATTAAGGTTCTTTGAAAAAATGATTGCAATCGGATACAGCATGTAGGTGTTATAAGTCGAAGAATTTTTTTTTAATCGAAAAAAAATCGTAATTTTTTTATTTTAATGAGAAATCATTTTTCGATTGCGTTCAAAAACGTGGCAGTTCTAAGTTTAAAGATTTTGAAGGCGTCCAGAAAATTTCATCGCAATCGGTTAAGCCAAAATCGTGTTAACAAACAGACCAAAAAAAAAAGAGAAAATAAAACATTCCGGATTTTTTTCTTCAGTGTAGTGAAATAGAATCTTCGCTTCGCTCGCTACGCTCATCCAAATATATAATAAGCTAGGTCAAAAATGTGGGTGTCATTACATACTCTGATATACTCTCAAAGAAAGGACCTGTGTAATGTTCAAAAATGCTTTTTCGGTACAAAAAAAATATTATTGTTATCAGGTGCCCAGGGAATGTCAAGAATTAGACAAATAATTAGAAAACATCAGAATATGTGACCACTAGAAAATTGATAAGAACGCATGGGCCGCATATCCGTAGTTATTTTCGGTAGTTTTTTCGTAGTTTTTTCCGTAGTTTTCACAAGAAGTTAATTGAAGAAGTTTTATTGAAAAAGGTTCGAATTTAGTAACTTAAAAAACTAACAGTTGTTTTTCGTTTATTTTGAAAAAGTAATTCCGTAGTTATTTATCATAAGGGGAGGGAACCCATAATTATTATATGCTATCGATGACGAAACAAAATGTTGAAATCGATAAAATTTGAAAAACAAGGCACCTTAATTATTGGACCAGTGGTTTCTTTAAATAAATAACATAACTGAAGTAATCCGTATTTAGAGTCTATCCACTCAGTCATATTTTTGGACCTGCACAAAATTTAAAATAATATAGCCTTATTTATGAAAAAATGATCACAATTTAGATATTATTAAAATACACAAAATCAATTATATAATTCGTATGAAGAGTCTACCCACTCAGTTACATAACTTATTGGCAGTGGAAGATATTAAACCAAAGCGACCAAGCCAGCCCTGTAAGCCCCGACGCAATCGACGAGTGAGCGATACCCAACCAAAGATCGATAATTTTTTAATACTAGGAAGATTCGCAAACGCTTTTTCAGGCGCGTTGTTGAATGAGCGTAATTGGTGCATTGAGCTGCCATGTGTTATGCAGACTTACTGTTGTTCTTTAAAAAAAACATTACAATCGGATAAAGCATGTAGGTGTTACAAGTTGAAGAAATACCTATGATCCAATGATAACATTTATAGTAGGCTAGCACCAGTCATTGGTCCTCTGGCATGTCAATTATTAGAAGCCATTTTGAATAGGTCAGTTTGTATGTTAATGTAGGTAGTAGCAATTTGTAGATCAAGATATTTTTCAAGCGTGCTGTCAGGTTGACAGGTGAGCATATTAGCCATAAACACCAAATGATAACTAAATTCCCTTATATGCAATAACTTCTTATTGTTTCTGTTTGTGCGTTCCCATGCTGCACAAGCTAAAACGATATCAAAACAATCCAGAAAAATACTATATCGCATTTAAAACATAATGTCAAGCATAATAATTTGAAGCACCAAATCGCCATCTTGAATAGGTCAATTTGTTACGCTGGCGCCTGTGCGGACGTATTGGAGGCTGGCAATCTAGCCTTCTATAAATGTTAAATATTTTTTAGATATTGTGGAGAAATTGACTTCTAACTAATTATAGATTGATTAATAATACACTTTATTCAAAGCAAAACACGAGACAATAACACTGACGCTCTTTCGACGCAGACGCCATTGAAAAACAGAACTACCAACATAACAACATGAGATATTACTAGTATAGTTTGGGCGCGCTGTTCAAGTCCATATTAAACACTCCACCTCAGCACGTCCCAAAGTTCTTTACAACACAAAGTTCTTTACAACGCAAAGTTGGTCCCGCAACTCTCCAAAGCGAGTTCCACAGATCGCCTTAGTCAGAATATCCGCCTTTTGATCTTGTGTTGGGATGTAGACCGCCTCAATCTTCTTTTCTTCCACCAATCGCTTGACAACGTGATATTTAACATCCACATGCTTTAAGCGTTTTACTTCCCACTTTTCCGGGTACTTGATACATACTTGATTGTCTTCAAACAACACGACTGGCTCTTGTACATCAATGTCAAGATCTTTCAGCAGTCCTTTTAACCACAGAACTTCTGCAGCTGCACCCGCAAGAGCTACATACTCGGCTTCTGTCGACGAAAAGGCTACGGAACTTTGCTTTTTAGTAGACCACACTGACGGGCACCCGAACACCATCATTAAATGTCCCGAAGTACTCCGCCTGTCTGCCTCTCCACACCAATCAGAGTCAGCGTAACCTACCAATGGCTGTTGATGACCACACTTGTAGAACAAACCAGAGTCCAGGGTTCCTTTCACATATATAAGGATTCGCTTTAGTCCTTTCCACTCACATTCCGTCGCATTAGTTTGAAACTGGCTAAAATAATGCAACGCGGCACTTATGTCCGGTCTCGTAGTCAGCATTGCATACATCAAGCAACCGATTAGTTCACGGTACGGTTTCTTTCCGATGATGCAATCTTGATCACCTTCCTTGTCTTCTTTTTTCTGTGCTTCCCAGGTATTGTTTTCTTTTAACGCATTAATTTCCTCTTTAGCAGCTTTCTTCCATTCTACCTCATCACTTCTGCCTGAAATTTCATCAAAGGCCTGAGGCACGTTGTCCACGAACGAACAAAGAGCGAAGGCGGTGTAGAATATTCACTAGGTATATCTCTGCCTGACTTGGACACCTTCGTTTTACGCTTGTAAAATTAGTCGGTTTCATCGGCCCGTCAGCGTCTTTCTCTCTCGCACTCGGCACAGGCAACGTGCATTGTGCAACTGGGAACTACGTGGGAGTCTGTGTGTAGTCTGTCATCGTTGAACTAGGTTATACACGATTGTAATTTAAGAAAGGATTCGCAAAAGCTACAACAATCTACCAAGTGATAGGATGGATTTGACACCAGTCAAAAGAATACATTTTTGTGATATTCCTAATTACTTCACTCTATTCTTTTTTACTTTTCTATCCTTAAGACGAATATAATAACCTCTAACCAACCACTAAATGTTTAAAGGGTTACAAACCTATCCAAACATGACTTGAAACCCCCTTCAATAGATGCTCTAGCTCTGCTCAGTACTTACAGATGTCCAACGTTTCAGCCTTTAGACCTAGCCCTATTAAGAAAGTGGAATGGAAAAAACAAAAGAGTCTTTATACGAGTCTCAGTACGCTTACTGTAAGCTTTAACAAAATATCATCAATATCTGGTTGTCTCTAATTTGATCACTGGTCTAATTCGGGAAACCGGACAAGGTACAATTTAAGATATTATGCACTATTTTGGTCAGTTAGGTCATACTCATACCCCGTGTTGAGAAGTTGTAATCAGGCAGTGACTATTTTAATATAAACTCTCTGAATAGCGATAAATAATAAATATAAACACACTTGCGCTTTCGATGCAGCAACCTTAGCAAGAGTGAACAAAAAAAGTTCATCAGCATAGTTTACAAAGACACAGGACCCTAGTACTACAAAGCCTCGGAGCGAGTTACTCTCTCCAGAATTCACATGCTAGCTCAAGTTAGTACCGAATGTTGCGGTCGGATAGCGCCACTTGCAGCGCGGGGCGGTAGTCGGATAGGGCCTAGATGGATGACAGTGGACGGTGTACTTCCTTACCGACTGCTGCAGCGGCCACCGTCGCTACCACCCAAGGCGGCCCGGAATGGTAGTGCCGTGTTGGCAGGATGGTAGCGGGCTAACCTTTTAATCGAGGGTTCGATGGTTCAAATCTCCGTCAAAGCGATTTTTTTTTATATTCTATTCTTATGTTTTTCTATTAAAACAACAGAATAGTAACAATAACAATGAATGAAACTCCTTTTCGGGGGAAAATCCTTCATATTTTAAATAGAAACGTTAAAGGTTTTGTAGGTTTTTTGGTTCAGGATGACAAAAATAATAATTAGTATTAATAAATCTCCTTTTCAGATGAAAGTCCTTCATATTTTCCATAGAAATAGGTTTTGTAGGTTTTTTTGGGTAATGAATGGCAAATGTTGTACAAATAAATGCAAATAATAATAATAAATAATAAATAATAAAAATTAAAAAATTAATAAATCTCCTTTGCGGATGAAAGTCCTTTATAATTTAAATAGAAACGTCAAAGGTTTTGTTGGTTTTTTGGTTTATGAATGGCAAAAATAATATTTAATATTTCGGGTAAAAGTCCTTTATATTTTAAATAGAAACGTTGTAGGATTTCTAGGTTACATTTGTTTATGGATGATGACAATTAATTAATATAAAACTCCGTATAAAGTCCTTTATATTAATTGATAGAAACGTTAAAGGTTTTGTAGTTTTTTTTTAACGTCCGCTTTAATGTATATTTACCTAATATAATTAATGAAATCATAATAAAACACAGCAAACAAGTTACCTTGTTAAACCACGCGCCTAACCGCGTGACGCGCCAACTACCTTTATCGACTCCAAGTGTAATCCATCTAGGCCTAAGTCGACACTAGCGCGGGGCTGAGATACAGCGATGGTCCAACTGGTCCAACTAAGGCGATGGTCCAATTCGGGCGACTTTACCCTCTTTATTTGAAAATGGAGATATTGTTTGAAATTCACACCATATTTCAAACTATTAAAAAAATATTGTACTTAAATAAATGTATTGACATTTCCAAATTCCCTTTACTACTTTAAATTTGATAGAAATGTTCAAAATAATAATAGAATTTTAATTTCAGACTTTACTGGATTCACCATGGATTCCAGCTCGTATGCGTTCTTCTGCTCTGCTACCTGGTGACATTCCTTCTACCATGCCACGTGTGACGTGGTGACTGACGAGCGGGGTTCTACTTTAGTCTTTAGCCCATTGAGCCACCAGTTGATTTTGCTTATTTTGCCCGTACGGATCCAGTTAAATCCGTATTACGGGGGATGGCACCCCGCCCCACCCTGCCTACGGGCCGAAATCGCATGAATGCACAAAATTGAAGGTTTAGGCCTATTGTTTTTAGTTCATATGCTTTGCTTTTCTAGTTTATATTCCCGCCAGCCCTAGGCCTAACCCTACTTGTGGCATCGTCTTATTTTATCTTGGTTAGAAGTGTACTCTAGTCTTCATCCACATCATTATTATCGCTTTAAGCTAATCAACAACACTTCTTGAATCTCACAATATATCACGCTCATTGGAAATTCAGCACAATCGCCTTCAGATTCGCCATCTCGTAACATTCAGGAGCTTTACGTCAGTTTTACGAAGTAAACAACAGCTGAGAAGCCTATTTCTGTTACGGCGCACCGCCTTGACAATTTGTAGTCCTTCATATTATTTGTAGTCGTCTGTGAAATGGCCGTGTTCGAGAATTTATCGGGGAAAAACTCAACTACGTCGGTAAAAGAGTCAGCCTCCATATAGTGCTGCTATCTGTGTGAGATTGACTGAACTATGCCAGTTTGGCGCGAACTGAAAGACGAACAGAACGGACACGGAACTGTTCCGTATGTAAATTTTTGGGCCAGACTCGTGGAATACGGAACGGTTCCGTAAGTCAGCTCCAATGGGTTAGTGGTATCTTCAGCCGCACACGCACACGACGTACAAAATATCTACGTCTTTGTGTATGTTGATCATGTAGAAGCAAACATAATTAGAAAAGAGTAGTTGCATAGTGGTTTCAATTTAATATTGTTTAAGAAAAATTGGTGTAAGAAATAAACATATTTATATTACGAGAGTAAACTTGATTTCTTTCATTCCCTTACTGCCTAGGCCAGGGAGACACGTCAACGTCATTGAGTGCGATAGAGATGGAAGACCAGACAATACCTCGACATGAACACACAGGGAGATTTCTCTTCGCGGGATCTCCTGTGGTGCAGCAACCGCCCAGCAATGAGGCACGACACACAAGGGGAGAAATATAAATATCATACATCTTTTGGTGTTATTCGCGGAGACAAATCGCACGTGTGTGGATGCAATAATATAACGATTTTTCCAATGCTGTTCGACTTTCGTCAATATTCACCATGACAACAGCCTTTAAAGGCCTATATACACCGAGATTGTTTACATATATTTATGTGGAGTCTGGGCAATACGATCAAATAATGTCTTATTGGATAAGCGAAAACGAGTGAAGCAAGGAATCAATTTGACTATAATAGTGACAAAAATCTCCTGTGTTTTAAGCTGTATATTATGTACGTTTGTTATCTACCGGTCAAACGCCAAGATATGCCACATTTTCAAAGTCAATCGAAATATTATTACAAATTAACTCATTCAGTGAAATTGTACACTATGTAATGGACATCAACTTTCAAAATTTATATCCGGGTAAAAGATAGTTTTTCAATTTGACCCCAATTTAAAAAAATACGTGTTTTCAAAATAAATGCTTTTTCCAATCCCGATTGGACAGAAAGTGTCTTTTTTAAGAGAACATTGAAAATACACATCTGCAAAAAAGGCTAAAAATTAAAAAATTGGTTTATCCCGGAAAAGTAATGTATTTGTAGTATGGCTACTATTTGAGATACAAAAAATGTAAAATATATTCAAACAATTCAGAAAAAAAACTTTAGGAATGTACATCAAATTTACATATTTACCTAAAATGAAGCTAAAATTTCTCAAAATTCCTTAAAAAAACACGAAATAAAATATTTGAAAAACACTAAAATTCTTAGAAAAAAATTATTGCTAAAATAACTTAATTTTGGCTAATTTAATACTCCACTGAATGGGTTAAAATCACAGTTCATCGATTCAATCGATTTTACGAATTAAATTTTTATAGAAACCTTTATTCGTAATCTTGATAGAGCAATTAGCTATTTCTTATCTCATGTCGCATGTAAATAACGCTTTTCGGTATGGTTCTCGACGAATGTTACGATTTATTTCGTTGCTAAGCAAACCAAACACGGCTTATTACAGTAGCATGAGAATAAAGGTCGGCCAGTGTAGGATGGACATGTCCATACACTAACTAGTAAATGTTCTATCCATTCTAATACTCAATTCCACTAGGTCTCTTTGCGAACGCATTTTACAGTAGCGTTGATGGATGGATGGAGTGGATTAGCCATGATCGCATATTTGGCGCATTGAACCATCTTTGCGTAAACTAGATTGTTTCATTTCGTTTTTCATAAAATTGTTTTCGAAGTAGTGCCAACTTCTGTTATCTCTATGGATATACCAACCAACAATACAAGAAAGCTGTTTGTTTTTTTTTTGGCTAAGTGCTTCTTGATTTTAAGGGATCAATTTTCGTTTCAGGATTCATTTATCAAGCCAAATTAAGAAGTAAAGAGTACAAATGAGAACCTTTTCATTGTTCATAAATTTTTCTTCATACGTCACTCTCATTAATTTACTTACTACCTTGATGATACTGATACTGATGATTTAAAATACTGTTATTGTTAAAATGTATTATGAAATTAGCATTTTATCTTGTTGGCTGGTCGGGATACAATCGCGTGGGGGTATTGTAGGTTATGAATATATTAGTTATTATATTAATTAATATTTGTAGGTTTGAACCTGGATCTCCCACATTGCAGGTAGGCACCTAGCCTACCTGCATGCTCCTCCATTCAGATCTATAACGCACAGACAATCCAGAAGCTATTAAGTTACCGTCTCGGTGGTCTAGTTGGCTCAGGAGCCTATACCTGGAATGTGTTCAAACCCCGGCCGGGATGGACTTTTAAAATTTATAGATTTTATTTTATATTAACGTAATTATTGTTCATATAAATAAATTATAATTGCTACTCTGTGAGTATAGTGAGCAACCTTGATGAAAAAGGCATAGCTTTGTTTGAAAAATTTAAACGCCTTATTAGGCCTATACTTCCAATTTCCAACAAGTGATTCTAGTGGCAATACACTGTTTATTACCATACCTGAAAGGGCGATGTTTATAAGAAGTATTATATAAATGTTATTTAAAATTGGAGCTGGCCGACTAATTTTGATATGTTATTGGTACGTGGGAATATTTTCGATACCGATATCGAAATTGATAAAATAATGTAAAATTTAAAAAAGACAACAAATAGAACACGGATAGTAATTTTTGGGAATGTGAACGTGCAGACCATATTATGAAAAATGGTGGAGGTGCCGGGTCGTTCCACGCGAGTCTGAGATATTAACATCTTTTTTTAATTTTTGGCGATCAACCCATTTTAGCCACATATCGCCATCTGTTTTGATATTTTTTGACATTTTAAAATTAGTTTTGACAACTTTTTTTGAACAAATAATAAAATGTTGATATATAGATATCGATATTGAAATATTCGTGTTAAATCGATAAATGTATACGTATCATAGTCCAGCCATATTTAAAATCTCTTCAGGTCTATAAGGTAACAGGAAATTAAGGTTTCAAGAAAATTTAATTACGATAGGATTAGGCACGTACTAGCTGGTAAAAGACATTTTCCGAAAACATTTCATAAAAATCAGAGAAGCCGTTTGACCAGTAGATAGCGGACAATAATTTCCAAGAATGATTCATTTCATTTCATTCTTTATTCACAGATTCTTACATAGTAAAAATATACCCTCTCCTGAGAGAGAGGGAGTGAATAACTAGCACAGTAATTATAATTAGAATATAAATAGTAATAAAATAAAATATTTAAGAGAACAATTAAAAAGAATTGATAAGATAAACATACATACGTTATGTGATGGACAAGAAGGATGATGGGACACAAAATGTGTTAGATAAATTCAATTTTTGCAACAAGGAATTCCTCTAAGGAATTAAAAGGGTTATGAATGAGAAAAGATTTAATTTTAATTACAAATGAGTATCGTTTTTGATGGATTGTGGAAATTTATTGTAAATTTTACTACAGAGGTGGCTGGACTGTTTTTAAATAGTGAATGGTTGAAAGTAGAAATGAATCCAACCAAATACAAAAATTTGTAAAAAAAAAAACGGCAGCCAAGCTCTCCTTCAAAAGTCTTCGGCTGTGAATGCTGTGAGATATAGAAGTTGAGCCAAGCTTTTTATTCTTTCTCCCTAGTTTCGCTTTTAAAATAAGTAAGATCATTTCGCCTGTTGACGAGCGCCAAGCCAACGATTTTTGTGGTAAAAATGTAAAATTTTTAAACTCGAAATCATAAAAAAAATTCTTGGCCATGAACCAAATTCAATGGCCAAGCCATTTTTTATGATTTCGAGTTTAAAAATTTTACTTTTTTACCACAAAAATCGTTTGCTTGGCGCTCGTCAACAGGCGAAATGATCTTACTTATTTTAAAAGCGAAACTAGGGAGAAAGAATAAAAAGCTTGGCTCAACTTCTATATCTCACAGCATTCACAGCCGAAGACTTTTGAAGGAGAGCTTGGCTGCCGTTTTTTTTTTTTACAAATTTTTGTATTTGGTTGGATATTACATCTTTTTGTTGTTCGTTCGCTATCAAGGTGTGAATGATTAAATTTGTTGAGTTCAAAGTTGTTTTTTTACATTTTTGGGCCCACGGTCCCCCCAAAGATACCCCTTAAATAAATAAATAAATAAATTTTTATATACAGACAACCCACTCAGTTATATAACTGATTTTCAGTGGGGGACTTTAAATCAAAGCGACCAAGTCAACCCTGCAGGCCCCGACGCAATCGACGAGTGAGCGATAACCAACCAAGAATATGTTAGAGTTAGTACGCGTTTTATGAGAGTGGTTTATTGCATTTGTTAAAAACAGTTCAGGATGAGAGTGAGCAAATGTGGAAGCTGACAAAATTAATTCGGATGTAAGAGTCAATATATGAAGATTAGTGAAATGTGTCTTACATGAATGTCGCCTTGATATACCGGCGATTATTCTCACCGCCCTTTTTTGTAAAATGAACATTCGTTTAGCATGACTTGAGATGCCCCAAAATAGAACTGCATATGAGATGATTGACTGAATGTATGAATGTAATACCATGAGTAACGTAGAAGGGCTCACAAGAAGTTTTAGCCTTCGAAGCATGAAACAACCACTTAGCAGACGCGGTGCCAATGTCTGGATATGTGGAAGCCAGTCAAGGGACTCACTCACAGTAAGCCATAGAATTTTTGCAGTAGGTTGCCTTGCTATACTCTTACCATCCAGCAGACGAATAAGGGGGCTGAAGGGGTATTGCGATGCATTAGTATGAAAATTTAAGAAAATTGTTTTTATTGTTTGGATAGCCAGTCTACTAGACTTACAGTATGATGATATTTGTGATACTTGAGAATTTGCAGCTATGTTAGCAACATTGAATTAACATTATGGGGGGCTATGAGGAGGGAGTTGATGTCATCAGCATATAAGGTGAGGAAAGATTTTACAATGTCCTGGAAATTTTCCATGTTAAGAAGTTTGGGAAGACTGTTAATATATATTATAAAAAATAGAGGGCCAAGCGTAGACCCTTGGGGGACACCACTAGTTATTGGAAGTGGGTCAGATATTGAAGGAATGTGTGATTCTGATGATATTATTTTCACCGTTTGTTTGCGGTTAGTGAGAAATGACGTTATCCAACTGTGTGCAGGGCCGATAATGCCTAAGGAATGTAGTGTTTTGAGGAGAATTCCATGATTGATTGTATCAAAAGCTTTGCTCATATCAAAAAAGAACCCAATGGCTTGATCTCCTCTGTCTAAAGCAGAGTAAAGCGATGAGAGATATGAAAAAATAGCTGTCGTCGTAGATTTCCCAGAACGGAAGCCATGCTGACTGTCATCTAGAATGTGATATTTAGTGAGATAGGAGGTAAGTCGATTGTACATTACGAGTTCAAAATTTTTTGAAAACGATGAGAGTAACGAGATTGGGCGATAGTTATCTAAAATATCCTTCGTTCCTTTTTTGTGTATAGGGACGATTGTTGATTGCTTCAAAATTGTGGGGAAAGTGTCAGGTTCGAACGACATGTTTGTAATGTTGGATAGAGGCAATGCAATGAGTTTAATTGATTTCACAAGGATGGAACTAGGTATGCCATCATGTCCGCACGAGTACTTAGGAGCTACTTTCTTCATTAGTTTTTTTTTCGTTTAATTTTTTCGTTTTTTTTTGTGTTTAATTCTCCAGCGTGGTCAAATTGAGTCTTCACTTTCCTGTCCGTTACGGCGCAGCCACAGTACGCAAAGTTGTGGCGTTGTTGGGGTCGGGGTGTCATACTGCAGTAAAGGAACTTGAAATTAACTTGAAAATGGTCATCATCAGGGGGAATAAGGTATTTTTAACACATGCCAATTTTGATAAGAATATTATGAACATTCCTTCTGGGTGATAAAATGGGTTGAAACGTTCTCAAACCAACTTTTCGAATATTAGTTACGCATACTAGGGCCTAATTCGCAAGATTCGATTACCCAGCGATTCTGAGCCAAACGGGTTGTTCTACAACGTTCAAATGTTACATAAGTGATGCTGATTTATGTTGCTTAGAGTATCAAATTAATCCACTAAGGCTATTCGAGACGATGAGTGTTGATAGATGACGCCAAAGGACGATTAGGAAAATTACATGCTCTGAGTGGGAATCGAACCCAATTAATGCACGAAGAAAGAAAAAGTTGAAATAGTTTACTGGAAGGCATTGAAGGGTTCTAATATAAAGCCTACATTCTTGTATTGTTAGTTGGTACTGTAGAAACGATTACAACTATACTATATATACTATACAACTCTATTTTTAACTTTGAAGTGATGTAATATGCCAGGCAGAGTGTGCATTCCAGTCGTCTATTCTGCACTATTTCCTTATCGCCTCGTAGACGGCGCGCGGGCATACACGTGTTGGAAAGTACTTAGGCCAAATGAATGCGTCTGGCTAAGGTGTGGATTATCATGCACTCGGCGCGGGTTCGACCCTCGGTGGCGCTGCTTTCTCTTTCAACTCGCATTGTTATGAAATTGATGTGTATGGTTAATAAATGTATGTGCTGTCGATTGGAGTACATCGTTCATGTTGGACGTTTTGCGTTCATATATAAATAACATTTTAGTAGTAATTTGTTTTCAACTTTAAGTTTAGTAAAACGCAGTTTGTTCGGCGGGAGGAGTTGCTTGGAGCAGAAGGTGGTTGGGGGGGGGGGTTGTATTTTCTATTACTGTCTGAAGCATTTTCGCGCATGTAACAAGTGCATCATGTAACGCTAAAATAATGTTTTCTCATGTTTTATACTAGCGAATTCCTTTTGGGTTGGACGGGTGGGCAAAGAATATGGCGGGCGGAGTTGCTTGGAGCGGAAGGGGGGTGGGGGGGGGGGGTTAAATTCATTTTAAGTTTTTCGCCGAACCGAACACGTCAGCGGGCCGGGTCCAAAAACGTAGTCAGGATCTGTCAAATTTTAGACGTGTGCAAAAAATTTCTTTGGATTTCTCAAAAAAGTGGTTGGTCATTTTGGTGATCCAAAAAACATTTCTTTTCGTCATTGCTCGGGCAGTTCTTCTCCGATCTGGGCCATCTGGGGCTTTACGGAACCGGACTGACGAGGCTAATTTTTGCGTTTCCCGGAAAAGCGTCCCGGAAAATTCGGCGTCCCGGAAAAACCCGGAAAAAGTACAAAAGTTGTGTGATTTGCAAAATTCTTTATCCACAATGTTTCGGAGGTCGAAGCGAGTCCGTAAGTGTTTCGAAAAATCGTTAGTCATTTTTGGGAAATCCAAAAAACATTACTTTTGTGAATAACTTTTGCAATTGTTGTCCGATCTCCGCCATCCCGGACACTACGGAACCGGACGTCAGACGCCGACATTTTGGCGTCCCGGAAAAGCGTCCAGGGAAATTGGGCGTCCCGGAAAAATACCAAGTGGTACCAAAATCAAAAAATGTTTTTAACAAGGGTTCAGGAGGACAAGGCGAGTCCGAAAGCGTCGTGCAAAATCGTACGTCAATTTTGGGAAATCCAAAAAAAAATCTTTTCTCAACAACTCGGGCAATTGTGGGGGGGGGGGGGGGATTTAGGAAATGGGAATTAATACATTTTATCAACATCTTCCAGCTTTTTGTTGTCCCGGAGTTTGTAAAAAAACGACACAAGTGACAACAAAACCATCTCTAATAATAGCTTTTTTACTACGTGTTTATTCTAAATGAACTGGAGTGGAACGGACCTAATTCCAACATTTACTTTATAACAATGTTGGGATATTTATTTTAATATATAAGACAGTTATTGTCATAGGTGAGAATAAAAGTTGCGAATACTTAATGTAGTGAACCTCGCCGAGGGGTACAAAGCATGATTGAATATTCAAATCAGCCCCATAGGGAAATGTAAAAAGTATCATGGCATTTCCCAAGGATTTTCTAGCAACACGGGGAGTCCCCCACGTCCTTCGTTCCGGGCGAGAACACAGCTGTAGCTAGCAGCATGACATTGGCTGGCCTCTGATGCGAGTGGAGCCATCAACGAAGGTCAGGAGCACGCAGACACGTGCAAGTAAGTAAAGTTACGTCATCAATGTATAGAACTGCGTATGGAGTGACGTGTTACCAACATAGTGGCCTGGGTGAGTCAGTGCATGAGCACAAATGCAGATACTGTTTAGACGCCAGAGAATCTCGAACGGGAAAATAATAGCAGACCCAAAGGGGAACTAAATAAATCGTCACATTTATTTATAAATTGACAACAACTATAAAAGTGTATGCCTGCTAGACATTCACCATTTAATACTGGTCAATATGTTTATAAAAATGGACAATTAGGAGTAGTATAAATATAAATAGAATGTAATGCTCTAAAATAAAACAATTAATTTTTGTTTTATATTTCAAGATAGTGGTTGGTCATATTGGGGCAAAACATTGGGCAGTGGCAGGCTTTTGGGGGAGAGGGGGGGGGCAAGTCGATTTTTTTTTCTGGGAAATACAAGGGTTTAGCCTCAACGAACACAATGAGGGAATCGAGAGGACAATATTGGTGAAGGGCTTTCAGGGGGGGGGGGGGGGGGGGGGCGATTTTTATAATATCTAAACCTTGATTATTCACTGAAATTTATTAATTTTTTTCGGTACGAATCCAAATCTCGAGGACTGTTTTGACTGGACAACGCAATTACACTGTTTAGAAGGGAAGGGGGGAATTTTGGAAATGGAAATCAAGACATTTGATTAATATCTTCAAGCCATTTCATTTCCGGGGCGATTCCAAAGGCGTCAGAGGGCCGCATCAGAGGATTACGGCCCAAATAATAAATTAAATAATTGTTAATTTTCGGAAAATCCCCAAAACATTGAATCGCGGGACTTTTACCTACATTTTCATAACTTCCACTTTGTAGTTTTTATGTGAATCAATACAGAAATTATAAATCCATCTAAGTAGGGTATCGAAACCAGGTCTCCAGATTGCCAGGTCGAGTGATTTCCCCCTAAGCTACCGAGACATCCGCATATATGACAGGCAATCGGGGGACATAGGTTCGATACCCCGTTGAGATTTTGTGTCCCGGTAAGTATCCAGGAAAATTGTTAGTCATTTTTGGGAAATCCAAAAAACATTTATTTTCTAAATAACTCGGGCAATTCTTCTCTGATTGGGGCCATCTTGGACACTACGGGACCGGACGGCAGTCGACTACATTTTGGCGTCCCGAAAATGCGTCCCGGAAAAACTTTTGTCACGGATTTTTCAAAAGGAGCAATATCTGTACGACCGGGTCTATTTTAGACTCTACGGAACCGGGCAGACGAGGCGCATATTTTGACGTACCGTACCGGAAAAGCGTCCCGGAAAAACCGGTGTCCCGAATTTTCGTGAAATGCTCTGTATGTCCGATCTGGTCTATCTCGGACTCTGCGGATCCGCGCGGACAAGGCGAAAATTTTGACGTACCGGAAATGCGTCCCGGAAAAACCAATGTCCCGGATTTTTAAGAAAGGCGCAATAATTGTACGACCGGATCTATTTTGGACTCTACAGAATCGGGCGTATGCGGCTAACATTTAGACGTACCAGAAAGTTGCCCAACCGCGTGGCCTTTGGTAGCTCGGTCATTGTTCGTACGATCGGGTCCATCTTGGGCTCTATGGAATCGGTCGGACAAGGCAAAAAATTTTCGTTCCGGAAGCGCGTCCCGTAAACTTTAACGTACCGGAAATTAACAAAAGACGTATAAGCTACCCTATTTCGAAAAAAAAATCAGGGTATTTTTGGGCGGAGGGCAGGGTTCAACGGCATATCGTAAGTGTACCGGAAAATAAATTTGTCCCGAGTCTTCGGATAAACGACAAACTTTAACCGCAAAGTACCGTATCGCGGGGGTACGCGGGCTACGTGGATACAATACGTGAAAATTGCAAGGTTCACTCAATCTACGAGCGGAATTTGGGGTACCTTGACGTGCAACATTCGACAGACCTTGCATGGGCACGGCATTTCACGGCCAGGCAAATAACAGACAAAAAATATCTTTTCAAAATCTAAACCATTGTCGTTAAAATAATTTCTAAACATTGGAAGCCTAGTTTTCAATTTATAATTTCTTGTAGGTTCAAATCGATATGGATCTTGCTGATTTTGTTAGCAGTTCTCAGTAAACTCGTACCGGGTGTCTGTTTAAAATTTCAGCGCAATCTGTTCAGCGATTCGGCTGATTTTCAACGTACACTTACACACGCAGACTAACAGAATAAGCTCCGTCTTAGTTGAATAGAGACCACTCCGTTCGCTGCGCTCACTCGTTTAATCATACACTTCTTTTGGATTTGGGTATGCCCATTTCAATTTAGTTGTTCGATGTAATAGCAAAATAATAGTCGATCTTAAGAGTTCTTCTCTTTTTTCTTCTTTTTCGTGCCCACAATAATAATTGGCATTATTCATGTCACTGGTTGTGTTTTATAGTAACTCAGTATAGATACATGACTCCTGTTTCTTCCTATCCATAAATTGTTTTGGCATTTAATTCCGTTCAACATTGATTATATGTAAAATATTCCAATATATTTCATATCTTGTACTGCGACCACACATATTCTTGATTCAAAAACCCGAATCAATAAGGTTACGTGCATCAAGGTTAGACATAGATTCTTGTAGATATATTTAACCCACACATTACAAAAAACTTGTAAAAATACAACCAAACCTTACACAATCAAAAGCAATGAGATCTTAAAGAAATGACAAGCTTTACCCTTCTACATTTTCGCAATCTTAAAAAACTACTTTGTCCTGTGACTGAATCCTTGTAAAGCGTGGCAAAATTTCATTTGCAACTATTGTTTTAAATGTAAAAATTCGTGCAAATTTATTTTGCAAGCTTTGCAAGAATGCAGTCACAGGACAAAGTGAATTTATGTATTAGGATTGCGAAAATGTAGGAGGGTACTTAAGTTTGGCATTTCTTTCAGATCTCATTGCTTTTGATTGTGTAAGGTTTGGCTGTATTTTTTCAAGTCCAAACAATGTTATGTGTGGGATCTTATTACTTTTTCAAGTTCCATTGCAAAATGATTTGTTTAAATATAATAATTTTATCAAAGTCGATTTAATTGCTATGATATTACCAGTTGACATTAGAATGTACTAGGGAAACGCCAAAGTCGTTGTTAGACGAGTGAGTGAGCCATGTGTTGAGTACCCGGTAACATTTCTTTTCTTCCCCTTACCTTAGGCCTCCCTAGCCTATCATATAGGCTACATTGGAGCATTTTGGCCTAAACTATGGCCTAAACATTTACACAACTCCCGGACCAACAATCTAACATTAAGCAAGACCCGGCAGTCACACGGAATATTCAGTTGAAGACTGCCAACAACAGCAACCTCCGGCACAGTGATTTCCACCAATACCCTATTATCTATACGAATATAATTATCAAACTTAAATGCAAATGTTCCCGGGTACTCACCACATGACTCGCTCACTCGTCTAACTACGACTTTGGCGTTTCCCTAGTCTAGTTGGCTTAAGCGCCCTTGTAGCCGAAATGTGGGAGACGTGGGTTCAATCCCCTGGTCGGGAAAGATTTTGTAATTTCTAGATTGCATTTCAAAATAATTATAAACATGTTTTGAAATGCATATAACGCAGTGTAGTCCATCATCTGTGGCAATAGGGCCTACTATGGTTAACATAGCCAGTACGAAATACGTGAAAATATGCAAGGTTTACTCAATCTATGTGCGGAATTTGGGGGTACCTTGACGTCCAACATTCGACTGACCTTGCATGGGCACGGCATTTCACGGCCAGGCGAAAAAAAAAAAAAATATATATATTTTCAAAATCTAAAACATTGTCGTTAAAATAATTTCTAAACATTGGAAGTCTATTTCTCAGTTTATTATTTCTTGTAGGTTTAAATCGCAATGAATCTTGCTGATTTTGTTAACAGTTCTCAATAAACTCGTACCGGATGTCCGTTTAAAATTTCAGCGCAATTTGTTCAGCGATTCGGCTGATTTTCAACGTACACACACACACACACACACACACACACACACGCACGCACGCAGAAAAACCGTAAGGGCCGTTTAAGTCGAATGGAAATCACTACGTTCGCTACGCTCACTCGTTCAAACATATCAGGTGGTCCAAAGACTTGCTTTTTGTAAACAATGTAGGTGATTATTGTCAAGTAACCATAGTTACTTGAATGCTTATGCTTAGTTGATAGAAGTGTTCTGACAACAATGTAATAACTACGGCAATACTATGAAATTGTAAAAATAAAATAATTTCAAAAAGTATTGCTTTACGCGGGCGGCACGCCACTGTTTGACCGAGCCTTGACACTAATATGTAGGCACATCGCGACCTTTGTGGTTTATCAAAGATGCATCATGTACGTATTATAATTCTCACTATGCAGCGATATAGAAAGGTAAGTTGACCCACCTCTCGCTTTGTGCGTTAACAATTTGTTATCTGTGGTTAAGCATCATTCTCAACTAGTTCTAAGGCGTAAGCTTCAGGGTCTAAGGCGTAATATTTTGAATTGACGAGTATGTGTTGCAATCAGAACGTTCACAACAAGGCTTAAGTCGTAAGTCGTAACGAATTGGCTAAGTCCAATTCTTACGACTATAGGCCTTACGACGAGCTAATCAGAACAGTGAGTTGTGTGTGTGCGAGTAAGAAAAGAGAGAAGAGAGCGTTTAATACGATGGCAGTTTGTGAACGACTCACATTTCTTACGACTTACACCATGCGACTTAGACCTTACGCCTTAGAACTAGTTGTGAATGATGCTTTATAAACGAAGACTTCTAAACCAAGATTTCTGGACGTCGAAGAAAATCTTCGTGCGAGAAATGCCCACGTTTAGTTTTTATTTAAGTATTTATTTATTTAACGTCTACCTTATCAGTAAACTACTTCTAAACCAAGAGTTATGAGTGCAGAACGAAATATCAATTCGTGTAGAAAAAAGTAGA
>JAMZAV010003333.1:0-120564 GCA_024449915.1 Sweltsa coloradensis
CCCCCGGGGGAGCGGGGTTTTTTTGGGCCCCACAAATATTTTCCCCTTCCTACCCTTGACTAAGTTTTTACAATTGTTAAGGGTTTTGACGCGCCCTTAAAATTTATGAATGAGAACAACCGCGAAGTGTGAACTACCCTTACCACCACTTGCCCTACCTCTGACTGTTTCTGACCAGCATGGGACTTTAATTATTTTACTTCCCCAAAACAAGAAGCGAGCTCTGGCAATCGTCGTCGGGGACCTTGCCCCCTTCCCTTGACGACCCCTAAACGAAATGACGACATGACCCACAAAAATGAGAACAATTACGACCGAGAACGTGAGAACTCCCCTTTTCCTCCCCTTTACCCTTCTGTTCTGACCCCCATGGGCCGCCCTCCCCATATCCTCTAGGTTATTAGTGGTGCATTATGTTTTATCGTATGCTGGAAGAATGTAGCATCTATTTTCGCATTTTGTTCTCTCTAAAATCATATGATACTTCTACATTTAAATAACGGGCGACAAACTTATTAATTTCTCTCCATTTTTAATTTTTGTATTTCCCAGTTTCATAAATTACTAAATTTTGCTATTTACTATCATCATTTCCTTTTCTTATAAAACTTAGAAATTTATTTCATCATCAATAATTATTATCGTAAACAAACCATAATTTCGATCACTCATCAATCCCTTTCAATATCATAGACGGCGCAATATGACCTAAACCGGTAGTTTTCTTACTTGTGCGTTGAATTGCCCGAAGTCGAAGGGCTTCGCTTTCAATAGGGGGCCGTTTTGCGGAAAGTTGTTGCTAACGACGGCCCCCTATTTAATGGGAATTCATATTTTGTTCCCTTTTTAGTAAAATCAGCTGGGCACCCAGCCCTTACAAATTTGGCCGTGTAGGCATTTACTTAATTTGGTATTTGCAGCTATTTAAGTGTTCCTGTTAAATTTTGTCCATCTTCTAGGCTAGAGTATATCGAAATTTGGGACCTTATGGCGGTCGCGTCCTTAAATCCAATATACCAAAAAATATATTCGAAAATAATTTAAATTACATACAAGAAACTTAGCCTATTTTAACTTTCAATATCACATGCGGCAAATATGACCTGACTGGGGCAGGGCCTTTTGTTTTTCACGTCGTATAAAACTTAAGTTGTCTCTTTCAGCTAAAATTTGCCCAAAATGTTAATGGTTTTCGTGCTCCCATATACATCGAAATGGCTAAACCGAAATTATGCAATTTTGGGAGAATTAATAATTAAATAATGTTTTGCATCGATTGAATCAAATGTACTTTTTTTAAACGCCTTTTCTGCAAAAAAATCAAGAAAATACTTTGAAAATTGGAAAATTTAACGTACTTCCTTTTTTTTTGTGGAAATGGGGGAAAAAAAGGTCCCATTTGATAAATCGTTTGCAACATTATACAATTACTAACTTCTCCCAAAGTTGATAATTTCGGTCCAGCCTGCGGATGTTTCATGGGGCCGGGGGTCTGCAAGCGGTTAAAATGTGATTCCGCCTCCGACGGTTTGGAGCTCTCGCGTTTTATGTTTTCAAGTCGGGTCTAGTCTTTGTTTTAAGCAATCCTCATGCCGAAGGCCATTATTTGACAGTCAGTGTCATATTGTAAAGGATTAAAAACGAGAATTTTAATATTTTTTATATTATTATGATTTCTTGGTACTTTTGGAGTTGAGCTTGATGCTTACTGTCTCTTTGAATGTATTGGACATGATCATGAATTTATCAAGATCATAACAATTCAAAATTTTCCATATCTTACCTAGGGATTCGATCTAATTATCGGTATTTTTTTATAGGAGTCGTGCGCTTCGGATCTGTGTCGCAGCCGCGGACGCCTTGATCATTTAGGAAGAAATTTTTTATTTACCACCCTGCACTTTATTTCATTTATAATATAAGATGCCATTCAGGGTGGTTCACACATAGTGCGCAGGTATGATAAGCATATTACGGCCCCAAAAG
Organism: Sweltsa coloradensis; assembly: GCA_024449915.1. Classification (NCBI taxonomy): domain Eukaryota; kingdom Metazoa; phylum Arthropoda; class Insecta; order Plecoptera; family Chloroperlidae; genus Sweltsa; species Sweltsa coloradensis. Next base: position 1,987 of record JAMZAV010003333.1, read on the forward strand.
GGGGACGGGGTTTCGATGGCCATTATAAAGAAATTATCTAACGTAGGCCTACTCTCCCATTCCACCGTATCCACTCTCGTCTTGAGTTGCATTGGATCATCTTTTAGAACCACAAACATCTACCTCATAAGACGGTGTACGAACTGGATATGTTTGGTATATAAGCAGAAAATATTGATTTTTTTCTTCAACCTAGCGCTTGCTTTGGCATTATAAATTTTTTTTGACGGAATATCCCGTTCGGTGGGAACTATGTTGACGACGAGTGGTGGTGGGGGTGAAGGTGAAAATAAAATATGTGGGAAATCTTTGGGGGCCTTTGATTCGCTAAAAACAAGCATATTGAGAATAAATAAATGAAGACTGTGTGATGCTCTGTTTATCATCAAGCACCGTTCCCTCCACCCCTCCGCGTATCACTCTCGCAAACATCAACAACCACCTATTCTCCATAGAAACGATCCACTCACTTGAGATCATTTGTGAGACGTAATAGCATTCAATGATATGGTCTCCATCAAGACGTTATAGTTATCTTGTAACTGTGGCAACTTGTTTTTTTCAGGTTTTAATTTGTAATTTACCTTGATTAATGGGAGTGTGATATTAGTAAACGAAATTTGAAGTATTTTTTTATTAACAATAACAGGCATCTTATAATCGTGCATGTCTATAGTGCGTATTATCTTTTGATTATTATAATATTCATAGTATTTTTTATAAGCCCGAAGAAACCCAATACATGCATACATAAAAAACCTCTCATACAAAAAATTCGAGGTCACTAAGTGTAGTGTTCTTTTTTCCTTCCTTCTCAGGATCACCAAGTATGTGAATTTTTTTGACGGAAGGTGAATGAGGATATTGACCCTTTTCATTCTAATTATTCAACTTATGTCCGAACTCCGAATATATTACAATGACTACGTCGGAGTGATGATTTTTCGGTACCGGGAAATCGAAATCAATACACGCACTTGCATTTGAACCCTTTAATGAGTGTTGTGCGAGGCCAACACAGATAACCGTTTCCCGCGTTGTAATGTAATACTTTGGGTCGCACCAATAAGTGAATCACACAGTCGCACCGTCGCACTGACTCCTACACACATTCTTGAGAATAACTTGCCTTGTTGCTTGCAAAATTGTGTTTTTTCCATTTTTCCGTTTCAACCTTGGCCATGATATGATTTTTTAAATTTAAAATTTTTTAAGTTTAAAGTAATTACATATGTTTTACGATTTTATTGATGACCTTCCTTCAATCAGTCTCATAAGTCTAAATATTGTCATATTGCTGAATTATTTCGTGATTTGTTTCTCACCTAATCCATCATTTACGCTTCTACAATGATGCAGATTTAGAAAATGTGTGGATTTTTATATTTTTAATTTTTGGACTTATTTCCATAAAAGTGCAATCTTGATTCCAATATCGGATATAGTATGATACAAATATAATTCAATCGAGCGGCTAACAAGCCATCATCAAGCAATTCATTGTGGAAATTAGCTATGTTTCGATTCGAATGCAAATCCATTTCAAACAGCAGCCCGTATTTTGCAACAATTATTGATGTGTTTTTTTTCCCAATTACGTTCAAACGAGTAATAAACAAATAATTATTATGATTGGAATTGCGTTATGAAGACTCCAATATGACAATCTTTAGAAAATAAAACTCGTGTTTTTTTTATATTTTGTATAATAGTATGTGTGTTTATGTTTCGTTTGCTCTCTACCGACAAAAGACTGTTGTGGAATTTTCACGATGTATATAACTAGGAAAACGCTAAAGTCCCGCCGCGTTTTATGGATGAGCTTTTTAAAGTTTTTAGTTTGCGTGGGATATCTTTACTTTTGCAAGTGCTTTGTTTTGCTGCCTACTCATTGTAGGTGATTGTTGTCAAGTTTCCCATTGTTTCTTGTCAAAAGGTATTATTTACCGTAAAAAACTTATATTAAAAGCTTTTTTTTCTATGGATTCTGTTTAATTTTTTTAGCTTTTTCTTTCAAAAGGTACTACATCACCATAAACCTTAATGTCCATGTATAATATGAACGCTGTAGCCCCACCCGTTTGGTCAGAATTGGGGCCCCAAAAAGCAAATAAATAGCGCACAAAAAATCGGAAAAAAATCGTAAAAGTACGATATTCTGAGAAATTTTCTTCCATTGTACCCAAAAACAATACAGCTCTAAGTTCAAAGTTTCGAAGGCACCGTCAAAATTTTTATAAAGAACGGAATGCCGTTTGCCCGGTAGAGAGCGAAAAAAAAGAGAAAAAAAAAAAAAAAAAACGAGCTAAATGTTGTGGGGGGGTCAGTGAAATTGAAGTCTTTTGCTTCGCTCATCCAATAAGTATCGTATCGTAGTCACTCAACGGGTTTTTAAATATCGATGTGGTATTGAACACGGGAATTTATTTAAATCTATTCAAATCTACTTTATTTCCGATGTGTCCTTTTCAGGTTAAAGTTTGACCAAAACGTAATGGTTCGCGCTCCCATGATAACATCGAAATGACTGGGCCGAAAATTATGCAATTTTGGTAGAAGTTTAGATAAATTTTTTTAATGTTTGCAACGTTTTTGAACAGAACGTTAATTGTTTCAACCATTTTCTGCCAAACAAAAAAAAAAGAAAATACGTAAAATACGTAAAATTTATAAAATTTGTCGTATTTCTTGTTTGTTTGGTGGAAAATTGTGAAAAAAATTAGCATTCTGTTCAATATGTTGCAAACACTATACAATTACCTAACTTTTTCCCAAAAATTGCATAATTTTCGGGCCAGTCATTTCAATTTTATCATGGGAGCACTGAAGGTCTGCAAGCGGTTAAAAATGCGATTCTGCCTCCGACCGGTGGCGCATATTTTTATTCTATATCTATGATCGCTCGAGTACTTGGGCTCTTTGGCATATCAGCTACGTTTATTAACTGATACAATTAAATGACTGTGCACTTGTTTATTACTTCATCTACTGTTTTGAGTTTGGTAAAGGGATGGTGGAAATGTAATTGTAGAAGTGCGAGTATTGCTAGAGAAAAATGTGAGAAAGTTTACGGCGTGTGAAAAAAAAATTACGTGTGAGTGTATTATTTTTACTCTACCTGCAAATGCGTATTTGGATACTATGGGAAGAAGATGTAAGTGAAAACTCTCAACCAGAACGCATCTTTTCCAGAGTAGATAACGAACCACCTGCACTCTGGAAGATCTGGCTTGACACTTGACAGTCATTCGACATCAAGTTCTCTGTCGTGTCAGTGGGTTATTCTCTTGTTCGAAAAGCTATGCTCTAGTTTACAAAAATGTATGGCCGTGTATGTATCAATTTAAGTTTATGTAACCGTCCCGTATAATACGTGTGCAAGTGATGTTATCTGTGGTGTGTGTAACAATGCGATACCTAAAGTGATTTAAACCTCGCTACATAGAGGCATGTAGTAAAATCAGCGACCTTAAAGGGACATTTTATGGTGGATTATGCTATAGCTGAAATAGGATAATATTGAATGATATGTTAATGTTAACAATAATTTTTCTTTATTGTAGGTTTTTGATGATTGGTATCAACAATCATCTTCCTAATATTGATACTTTAATAAGCGAGGCTCATGATAGCTTCTCGTTCTATGGCGTAACCGATATGTACTTCATAGCTTATTGTTGAGAATCAAATTTATTTAGTATTCGATTTAGTTTTTACTAATCTTTGATTATACGTCCTCTTGTCTTGGTCATTTAAACGAAGTTAATTAATTCTGTAGGCTGAGTACGATTGATTATTAACCGCGATGTAAGAAGCGGGAAACAAAACATATCTTATGATTGCAAAATGAATTGAATTTGATAGTTCCTAGCACTGCATATCTTCACCTTGACATGGATGCCACCATTCCACTTTTGTCTCCACGTTTCCTTCAGTCGTAATTCAACAATAAGTCGCTCAAGACAAACGCAGTACCAGGTTACATTTTTTTAAAGTTTTTATTCGTTGTTTTATTAATTGCCTACTCGTATTTCCAGAATAACGATTACTAGTGTCCTAATAATATGTGTAATAAAATAATCATATTCTATTGGGAATGAGAGATTAAAGACGTGCAATACAATAAAATATCGTAGACAATCGCGAAGTGATTGTGTTTGAAACAACTAACAAGTAACAAGCTACAATTCACTCATGTAACTTCGTGCGGGGTCTATGCGCAGTGGGACCCGCTCAGTCAGTCAGCGAGTGCACAGCGTAACACGTATCTCGGGTGACTTGAGTCATATAGCTCGCCCGCGCTGTTATTGGCTCAAAAATCTTGATTGGAATATCGCTAGTCCTGCCTTTTGAGTCCGGTAAAGCATGCTCTCTCTCTCTCTCTCTACGTAAATTCCCACGGGTTAAAACAGCACTCTTAACAAAATTTCATTCACAGCATACACATGTCTTAAATTTTTATTTTCATTCCCTAACATAACAATTATGTTGCTATCACTTTCATCATCATCATCAATTAATTAATTTAATTAATTTCGTCCAAGATGGCGCCCGGTCGAGCCACGCGTTTTCGTCGCTCCGTAAATAACATCAGTTTTGTATCGGTTCTCGTCGCGAGTTTATTGTTTTTTATATACGTCCGTGTAGCGTCAGTGCAAAGTGACCTAAACTCAAGATCAGATTCAAATTCTACAACGGTTCTCTTCTCTGAACGTCTTTATCAGTTCTCCGCCCATGGTGCCACTGATCTACCGCTCTCGCTGGCCAACCCCTCGAGCGACCGTGTCCGCGAGCGGACAAGACGCGGCCCACCCTCGCTCGCCCTACATCTCGGGTGCATGTTTCTCATCGCAGGAGACATCGAAGTAAATCCCGGGCCTGCATTTCAACCTGCAACCAGGCAGCACAGTCGGTCTAATAAGTCAATAAACAACGCGTCTTTGTACTACCAGAACACTCGTAGCATATCAGGGAAAAACTCGGCGATCTCAATCTCTACTTATCAGACCACAGCGAGTTTGACATCATATGCCTGACAGAAACATGGCTTAACCACAACACGTTCGAGAACGAGGTGCTCGACAATACTCAGTTCACTGTGTACCGAAAAGATCGCAAGCAGCCGAATAAAGCTAAGATTAAAAGGGGAGGAGGTGTTCTCACAGCAATCAACTCTGATCTACCCTCGAAACGCCGCGCTGATCTGGAGTCTGAAGACTGCGAAATTATCTGGGTTGAGGTAAAATTCGGAAGTGTTTCCAGTATTCTTATCGGGTGTGTGTATCTGTACTGTGTGTGTACGTCTCTCGATGTATTGGATGAACTTCACATCTCACTGTCTCGTGTTCAGTCCTCGCTTCGACCCCAGGACAGTGTGATATTGTGCGGCGACTTCAACTTGCCTCAAGTGACGTGGGCTCCACCCCAGACTACAAGCAGCGATCTACAACCATCATGCAACATAAACTCTCAGGTAGTAACTGCTGTGTATGAAATTATCAACGAGTTTAGCCTGTGTCAAGTAAATCAATTTCCCACCTGTAACAATAACTTTCTTGATCTAATTTTTACAAATAATCCGGACCTTACAATAGACACTCAACTAACAGATCAAGCTGTCATCTCAGACCACCTTGCTATCACCTCCGAAGTTAAATTTTCTGCCGTGTACAATAATTACAAGCCCTCTGCCCGGTCAAGATATAACTGGAAGAGAGCAGACCTCAATCTTTTAAACTTCAATTTAAGAAGCTGCCGACTGGGGCACGTTTAATCATCTAAGTTCACCTGACGAGATATGTGACAATTTTACAAAACTCTGAAGCATGTAATTGATAAAACTGTTCCCAAAATTCAGATTAACCCCACAAAATATCCTCCATGGTACGACAACGACACTGTGTGTGCTCTAAAATGCAAAAACAGAGCACACAGGCGGTGGAAACGAACTGGAAGCGCAAATGCAAAAGTCGAATATCAATTAAAATGCGCTGACTTTAAAAAACTTTAAAAAAGTCTCTCAAACACCGAGAATATTTAATCAAAATTGATTCATCTGTAAACGAAACTCCTTCCCGGCTCTGGTCCTACGTCCGACACAAGACAAGAACGAGGCGTATCCCGATCGACATAGAATACAATGGCAACAAGGCGAGCGACACGGCAACCTGCAGTCAGCTGTTTTCTCAGTTCTTTAAAACCACATTCCAGCCCCCCAGGCCAACATCTCACCCCCTACCACCATTTTCGCACCGCTCTACTACAAACTTATGTCATTTCAAAACAACCCGAGGCGAGGTCGAAGACTGCCTAAAAAAACTAAAAGCTGGCAAATCCTTCGGACCAGACAACATCCCACTCAACGTTATACAACACTGCAGACGACCTCTTTCAATACCGCTGTCAAACATTTACAACGCATCTATTCAAAGTGGAGTTTTTCCAGCCAGATGGAAACACGCAATCGTTACCCCAGTACACAAAAAAGGAAATAAACATAATGCAACAAACTACAAGCCAATCTCATTACTATCCACCTTTTCTAAAATCTTTGAAAGAATTATTCACAATCATCTTTATAATCACGTCAACAAATACATCGCCGCTGAGCAGCAGGATTTGTGAAATATCGTTCAACGTCACAAACCTTGCTAAATTCACTAGTGATATTGCCCATGAACTAACAACAAAATCAAGTGGATGGGCTTACACTGACTTTAGCAAGGCATTTGACAGTGTCGACCACGCCTTGCTTCTCCACAAATTGAAAGGATATGGCATACAGGGACAAGTCCTATCGTTGTTGATAAACTACCTCAGTGGGCGAACGCAATGTGTGGTCATAGACGATTCCCACTCCAGCTCTGAGACGGTGACATCTGGGGTGCCCCAGGGGTCGATCCTGGGCCCTTGATGTTCACTTGTTTGTCAACGACATACCCTCTTGCTTTTACATCGAGCAAGTGCATTCTTTATGCGGATGACCTAAAAGTTTATAGTCCGTCAGCAGCGCTAGTGACTGTATTGCCCTACAATCCGATCTGAATAACTTCGCAATCTGGTGAAAAAGGGGGCCCTACCTCAATGGGGAAAAAATTTATAAAATCACCTTCACCAATAAGAAAAAGTGCGTCTTAAACATCCAACAATCGAAGGCGAAGTGCTCGCGAGAGTCAACACAATCAGAGATTTGGTGTCATGTCCAGCGACCTATCATTCATGAACCATTCAAAACGCTCACCAAAAGCCCTAAAACTCTCGGATTTCTAAAACGAAACTGCTCGGGACTTCTCCCCAAAGAACAACGCGAAAGCTATTCTAGCTTTGATTCGCCCCTCACGGGGAAATACGCATGTCGGGGACCCTCATATTCAAAAATTCAGAGTGGGGTTTTGGGGGGCACATCCCAAAAAATTTTTAAAAAAACTTTTTAAAAGATAGAATTTTCAAAGGCTGTTAAAAATGTTTTGTCAGACTCGTTCTCACGGGAACAGGTGTACCAAAGGCTCGGTCTTGTCGATATCACTGTTTGCTATTGGAATAAAAAGTGTAGTGGATTTTATCCCCCAAAAGCATAATGTCGTGCCCATTTTAGATGACCTGGGGAATTTCTACAGATCGGTAAATTTTTCAACACTCAAAGACCTGCAAATTGGATTAACAAAATATGAATGGCTCGAAAGCGGGGGGCACGATTCTCTCCCGAAAAACCAGTGCATTCCTTTTGCCGTCTTCAAAGGAAACCAAATGACCCCCCAACTATCGTTTAACAAAATTTAAAATTCTTTCAAAACAAAAGTCCGTCTTCTCGGCATGGTGTTTGACAAAAAGCAAAAGGAAAAACACTTGTTGGTTACGCAAAAAAAGCATGTTTAAATCAACCTATTGAAAGTTCTCATAAAAACATCGTGGGTGGGATAGGGCTTGCATGTTGGAATTTACGGATCCTATTTGCTCCCAAAATGGACTATGGATGTTTCGTATACTCTTCAGCAAGTAACACAACCCTTAAACTTCTAGACACTGTCCACCATTGTGGTCTTCGTATTGCTCTTGGTGCATTTCGAACAAGCCCAGTAGTCAGCTTGTATGCCGAGTCAGGTGTGTCCTCCTTGGCAGAACGGAGAAACCTCTTGATGGGTACGTATGTAATGAAAATTAAAGCTATGCCTAACCATCGAGCAAATCGGAATGTTTTTAACACGACATATGTCAGACACTTTGATAACAAACCCAAGGCATCTCTTCCAACGGGATTAAGATGTAAACTTTTGTTTAATCTTATAGAATTTCATCTGCCAAAAGTTTTTAATTTTGTATTTAGCAATAACCCGCCCTGGTTTACACCAGAGCCGATAATTATATTTGACCTTTGTCGTTTTGATAAAAACTCTACTTGCGATAGTGTATTCAAAATTAACTTTAGAGAGATTTGCCATTAACATCAAAGGTTTACTTTGGTATTCACAGATGGCTCCAAAATTGACAACAAGGTTGGAAAAGCCTTTTATTGCTCCACCTTAACTGAACGTTTCAGGCTAAGCGACGTGTGTTCAGTTTTCACTGCAGAGTTATTCGCCATCCGTGAAGCTCTTAAATACATTCTACGTTGTCGTTGTGGAGAATACCTTTTGTGTTCAGATAGTTTAAGTTCACTTCAAGCTATAGAACTCATGTATTCAAGTCATCATTTGGTACAAGACATCCAATTCTATTTAGAAAAACTACCTCAAAGGGGTTATATAATCGAGTTTTGCTGGATACCTGGACACGTGGGCATAGAGGAAATGAACACGCTGATAGGGCTGCTAAGGAAGCTTCCCAGCGTCGTGACGTTGATTTCAATCTAGTTCCCGTTCCAGATGTCAAGAGTGGATTCAAACAAAGATTGTTGGATTTGCGACAAGCATCTTGGGATGTGTTGCAAAATAACAAATTGCGTAGTGAGATGCCCACATTGACTAACAAAATTCGTCCACCTACGTCTCGACTCTCACGTAGAGAAGAGGTGGTATTGTCTAGACTTCGTATAGGGCACACACGCCTAACACACGGATATCTCTTAACCAGAGAAAAGGTTACTCCCATATGTGACACATGTGATGTACCTTTAACCGTACATCATATGCTAGCAGAATGTACCAAATATGATGCCTTGCGCAATGCGCACGCAATTTGATCTCTCCCAATCATATGCAGAACCTCTATCATATGATTATGGCGACAAACTTTCCAAATTTCTCATCCAAAGTAATCTATTTAACAAACTTTAATTAACTTCATACACATTTCTTTCTTTTCTGTATTTTCATTTACATACATAACTTTTATTTTGCTATTACTTTCTTCATCTTCAATTTATTTTGTTATTTATAAACTTAGAAAACAATCTAATCATCAAACATACCTGCATTAACTCTTCTTATTTACTTTCATTCACAGGCGGCGCAATATGACCTAACCGGTTGAAGCGCCCTAGTTTCTCACGTCGTCGTAGTTAACGTGAATGTCGTTTTACGATTACATTTTCTTTATTTTTCACTTCTTTTCTTTTTGTTTTGTTAGTCCTATATTTTCCCATGATCAATCAATACTTAGCCAATCAAATATCATAGTTATTTTCTTTATACCATAACGAAATATTGTTTTTGATATGCATTTTACAAACCGCGATAGTCCTATTTTATAATTTATAAATTCTCTTTACTGTGTACTGTTATTTATCTCATGTCTATATTAATTTGTGTCAACTAATCTAATCTTAAATTTAAATTTAACTTTGTGTACTTAGTTCATTCTATATATTAATGCTTAATCTTTGAAGTTATAAGTTGTCTATTATATTGCACTTGTGGGTCCCCGGACCTGTTGTCAATAAAGAATACATTATTAAACCAAAATTATATCAAACATTTTCCCAAAAAATTCACTGTGTTATAATACATTGTTGATGTTATTTAGTATTTTAAATATTTACTTAACTGTAAGTTGCTGTACCTGTATCTATATAAGTATATTTGAGTTGGCCTTCTTTGTAAATCAGCTTTTTATCTTAATAGGATTGACGTTAAATTTTAAAAATAGGCCCCTATATATATATTGCACCAAGAAAAACTATAATAACAAACACACACAACACATTTTTTAACCTTACAATAATATCTCTGGCGGCACAATATGACCTAACCGGTTGAAGCGCCCTATTCGCACGTCGTATTATTCTGGGAGTGCGTTCCATTTTTATTGCCTCGCTCCAACCCAACCTTTCCCCATTTGGGCCTGGAGAAGAATTAGAAAAAGTCCACCTCGCAAACATCATCTAGTAAGATTGGAGTATATAACTCTCCGAAACTAGAGCGAGCTCTTTCAATCGTTGTCGGGGACACCACCCCGTTCCTTGACGACCTTCCCGACGATGACAATGACAATGAACAACGAACGATGATAAAGACTATGACGACCGCTACCTGTGGCTGGTTCTGACCAGCATGGGCTCTTCCTCTCCATATCCCCTAGTGACGCATCATGACCTAACGGTGACGGCGGTGATGCGCCCTTAATCAAAATAGACCAAAACAGAGTTGATTGTCGCAATTGTCAAAAGTTTATTAACTTCTAATTTGGTCCCGACTGTTGGCTGAGTCCTAGAAACCAGGTTGTTACACAGAACGCAAGATTAAGCCTGGATCACTGGTGGCTCTATCGTTTGTTTGTCCTATCGGCTAGTGTTTGCACAATATGTTAAGTTATAATGTGTTGTCGCTTTTAGAGGCATATTTAAAAAAGTGCTTATTAATTTTGTTGTTAACTGACCGTTAATATGACGTCAAACAAGTTATTATAGTTATGAAATGGAATAAAAATGGAAAAATGATTGACATGTTAAAATGTGCTCTGATCATGAGTTTGATGGAAGGAGGTCTAGCTGACTAGCTCTAATGGGATTGGGCGTCTTCGATTATTGATTTCCGGTTTCCTCGACTGACGGCCATTTTTGTTTCATTCTGTCAATTGATTGTTAGATTGTTACCTTTAGACGTGGTGACACGTTCGACGTGACGTTTCGGGAATAGTAAAAGTTTTACTTCGTCATTTGTCTTTAGAGTTATTAATGCACAAAGCATGTGAAGAAAAAAAGCTGTTTGATCCACCTCCACTTTTCGGTTTTCTTCCTTTTGTAGGTAGGACAACGCTTAGGCCTACTCCTAGGCCGTGGCTTGTCATTTTGGCCCGGGTAACTTTACATACTTACTAGGCCTTGGCCTAAGTCTAGAGATCGTGGACGCGGAACAGACCTGCCATTGAATAACAGCCTATGTCTAGGCCTATACATTTACACGATTAAGGCCTACTTACGATGATTTACACATAATACTAACAAAGTACAAAGTTCTTACATAGTGAACCACGTGCAAACTGGCCTAACCTAACCACGAAACTAGCGCGTCAACTGTCTTATTGTTGATAAACAACAAATAGGTCCGACTGTGCCTGCGCAACGAGATGCGCTATCTCGTATACTGCCCACCACACACCTGCGTCTCCAGTACGACAGTACGATTTAAACTCCATGCTCTGATAGCGAAATACACTCAGACCTTGTTAACATTATTACAAAAATCATTCTTTTTTATATAAACAGTGGAGTTTAAAAGTGGTCTAGACTGTACGGTCAATTGTCATGTAGCTGGATTTGAAGATCAATCTTAATTCTAAATGGACTTTGGAATTTGGCACGAGCTCATCAAACCGTCTCAAGTCCATCAGTGCTTGGGTTAGTAATTTGTAAACGGTGACTTAGTAGCCGTCCTAGCAACGAGGTACATAATATTCTAAGGATGTTCCGTATCTGCCTTGTTGATTCTGGCGCCGTCCCGTGGTTGGAATCGTGTCCATGCAGCTTGGTTGATCGGTGTTTTTCTTCTTTAAAATGCCAGTCTTTAGTTGGTAATTGGTCGCGTGTCGATGGTGTTGGCGCCTGCAGGGTTGGCTTGGTCGGCTTTTAATTTTATTTCCCCCACTGAAAATCAGTTCTTTGCCTGAGTGAATAGAATATTATTTATTTTATTTCGCATGCGTTGAATTCATTCAAAACGATGCACAGAGACAACGTTAAACCTTGTTCACAATATAAGTCACAATATGAATTAAACTTTCTTAACTTCTTGTGGTGACGATTTACAATGAATGTCCTTCTGTTCAATATACTAGATTGTAAATAGTAGCAGAGCAACTGTAATCTAGTGCGCCTGTCGTGGAAGAGTATTGCGGTAAGCTGTATTCTGTTAGGTAGTAGGATACAAGGTTCGTGCACCTTCCTTGCAGGTCCTGGTTCGCTGCATAGGGCGGTTAAGCGACGCGACGCCCTGTGACGTGATAATCAAGTATAATTTATTATCTCATGCGCCTCTCTTGATTCAGCTTTAAAGTCAGCGTAGTTCTATTAAGAATATCTAAGTAATTTAATTAACACAATTTAATTAACATCAACACATTTCTTTAATTTCTTTATTTCCATTTAAATCAATAACTACTTTTTGTTTTGCTATAAGTTTCATCACGGTCATTTTCTTTCTTTTATATGCACAATAAAAACAAATATTCATCAAACACACCATTAACTAATCTCATCAACGTTCACTATCACAGGCGACTCAATATGACCTAACTGGTTTAATGCACCCTAATTTCTCAAGTTGCCGTAATATTTCTGATTCAGCTTCGTCGGGAGCGTCGCGACGCTATAACACGATCAACATTTTTTTATTTCGTGCGCCTTTTGTGTATAGTATTCTGGTATGCTGTATTGTATTAGTAGTAAGTAACGAGTTTTTCTTCAACTTCCTTGCAGGTCCTGGCATGCTTTAAAAGTGCCGACATACCCCCTTTATACACAAAGATTTGCGTCGGCTAAGTAGCGGACGCAAATATTGGCAAAGATGGCGGAATTGTCTCCGGCGATAATGTGTGGAGATCAATGTAAACGAAATGCAAGCACAGTCCAGTCCCAAATGACACGAATAAATTATTCTAGAACTAAAAGAGCATTTCTAGATATAAAAAAAACATAATTTATTAAATTTTATTGTATTTTGGTCAACCTGCAACGTATGTAGTGGTCAAAGTCTCAATATTTACCGTCCACATTGAAGAAGTGGTCAACGAGAGGCATTGCTATGCTGAGGTCGCGGGTACAAAATATACTCAATAACCTAATAAACGTCAAACATGAAACTCAATATTTCACGTTTCTTGCCTGCTTTACTGTAGGCTGGTACAAAACATTTAGTTGAAATATTTAATTTCTGATACGAAAAGCGAGGGTCGACATTTGCGTCACTTCCAGAGTAGCCACAACTTGCCGATGCAACTATCTTTGTGCAAACGGTTCTATAACCCTATGATTTAACATATGGATGTGCCCAAGTCCGCCATCTTTAACGAGACGCAACTTTGGTCCGGTAAATCTTTGTGCATGAGGGGGATAGCCTACAACACGTCCCCCCTCACGCCGTCATCTCATCACCTTGGCAGCTAGAACAAAGTAAGTGTCGGCAACCGCTTCACTCTCAGTACAACCCTCATTAATTACAGTCCACTATTCTTTCCTCTGGCCATACTCGTGGTCACATGATTTGAAGTTATACATGAGATAATGGAACATGGCGTTGTTACTAGATGCGTCTTATGTGATCTTCCTCTAATCATTCATCTTATATTAAGTGAATGGACCAAATACCTGGCGAACGCAATTTAGCTTCTTCCAAGCTAATGAACGACTTGGATCTTATGACATCCCCTAGGCTAGAGTAGCGCGTTACTGGTTGACGAGCCATTAATCCAAATAATGTAAAAAATTACGGACAACAAACAATATTTATAACGTTACAACTAAACTATTATTTTACTTGTTTAAGTGGCATATGACCTACCCGGTTGAAGCGCCCTAATTTCTCACGTCGTCATATTCTTGTGGTTAATTAGAATTTTCTAAGCTGACAGCAACACACTTTCTATTTTGAAGACACGTTTAGTGAATGTGGCTACACAAAGTGATGTGTTGTATTAATAATAACCCTTTTCCTCCCCCTACACGTGGCTGGTTCTGAACAGCAGGGGCCCCTCCTCCCCATATCCGCTAGGCAAGAGAAGCGCAGTATGACCTAACGGTTGACGCGCCCTTAATCTAAATAAAACAAAAAACTAAAATCGCTTACACAGGATGAATTGATTGACTAATTAATGGCTAATGATTTACCAGAGCTTATATTGTTTTGCACTGACCCGTTAAATGACTCCGTTAGTCCATTCTGAACATCTATGACCTTTCCCCCGTCCCTTGACGACCTCCCCGACGTGACGACTACATTGACACAACGAACTTTGACAAAGACGATGACGACAACGACGTGAGAACATACCGTTCCTCCCCCTTACCTGTGGCTGGTTCTGAACAGCATAAGTCTTTCTAGAGTAACGAATTGTGACTTAACGGTTAACGCACCCTTAATACATAAAAATCATCAGGTTTTGTCCTCGTCATCATTTTCCTCCAAGATATTCACATATCACCCCTTTTTTCAGGGACCGGGGTAGAATTTGGCCCCAAGCTTGACTATGCTAATCGTAGATCGTGTCGCAGTCGTTCGTAGCCCGTGTCGTATCGTTGCTGTCTAGTCGTGTGCAGTCGTGTCGTATCGTGTCCGTAGTCGTGTCGTAGTCGTGTCGTAGTCGTGTCGTGTCGTGTCGCAGTCGTGTCGCAGTCGTGTCGCAGTCGTGTCGTGTCGTATCGTAGTCGAGAATAGAGACAAAGTTATTCTCGGAAACAGCTGGTCCCCTATCATTTAGGGGAGTACTCCCTGGAACTATAAACGAGATCTGGCAGTCGTTGTCAGGAACCCTCCCCATCCCCTTGACGACTTCCCTGACGACAACGTCACTAAACCCCCTTTTATCCCCCTACCCGTGGCTGGTTCTGATCAGACTTTCATCCCCACATCCCCTAAGATAGAGTGGCGCATTATGACCTAACGGTTGACGCGCCCTTAATCCATATAATCAAAAAATCTTTTCTTATATAAACTTTGAAAACAATATAAATATCACACTCACAAAAAAACTGTTTACTATCTTTCAATATTACCGGCGACGCAAGAAAACCTTACCGGTTGAGGGGCCAGCTAGATTCTTACGTCGTTGTGAGCATTGGATGTTTTAGTTCTGTCCACCCCACGTCTCCATGTACGTTCCTCTCCCTGGGAAGAAGTATACATGGTGGTTATTCACACTTATAAATTTTTTTGGGGAATATTCCTTTACACTAGACATGGGCACTGATAACTTTACTGTTGAGTGCCCTATAAAACAACACTAACTAACTAAGTACGAAAATAAATTAAGCCATGTTTAATATTTTGCAAAGTATTTTTATCTATCGATCATATTTCTATCTATCATGCATACTAAAAAATGTTTCGGTGCCTTAATTAGCCAAAATGCAACACAAGTAAAAAATAAATTTTTCACAAAAAATCAAAATCAATTTTGTGATAAAAAAAATCGAGTTATTGTACTTTTTATTATTTTTTGTAGATCAGTTAGAACAATTTTTTTTTTTCGTTATTTAAACATGATATTGCATGCGTTCTAATCGTTTTTCTTAAATGTACTATGGCGGCCATTTTATCCAAGATGGCTGCGTAAAAAATTAAAGAACACATAGATCATGTTTGGGTGGATGGTTTCTATCATTTTAAAACACAAAAAAAAACAATTCGGCACTATTTCCTGAACATTTGAAGTTCGTCAATCAAATTACAACGGCAACAAACTTGCTTAGTTTCTTATACGAAGTGGTTTGTATACGCAACTTTAAGTAACATCTTAAAATTAAATATTTCATTTTTCAATCAAATAATATTTATTTCAATTGTTGTTGTGAAATATCTTAATAATGAAAGAATCTTTTTTAATCGTAATAACTCGCTGAAACTAGGGACGAACTTTGGCAATCGTAGTCGGGGACACCTCCCCCTTCCCTTGACGACCACTCCGACCACTCCGACGACGATGACAATGACACAACGAACGATGACAAAGACGATGATGACCGAGACGTGAGATACCCCTCTTCCACCCCTTACCCGACCAGCATGGGCCCCTCATCCCCATATCCCCTAGGCTAGAGTGGTGGATTATGACCTAACGGTTGACGCGTCCTAAATCCAAATAATAATACAAAAAAAGACAACTAAACACAACAACGGACAACAACATCAAATATGACGCAATACGACCTAACCGGTTGAAGCGCCCTAGCTTCTCACGTCGTCGTAAGACATATTTTACAGAATTGTTTCCTGTGGCTGGATCTGATCGTTTGTGTCTACGTGTATTGTATCCAATTGGATGACGCGCCCTAAAACAAAAAATATATTTTGATTAATGGTTTGATTTTAAGATTTAATATCATCAATAAGACGGTTGATTTGAACTTACATTGTACCAAGTCCATCTGAATGTTATAATGGTAATGGTAGCATAAAGTTTGTCATTAAAAGCAAAGACACATAAACTAACTGGTTTGTTCTTACAAACATGTTTGGCATTGATCATTACTCAGCTCCCCGGCGACGACGACCATGACAACACGAACGATGACAAAGACGATGACGTTCGCGACGTGAGACCCCCCTCCTCCCCACATCCCCTTTAGGCTAGATTGGCCCAACCCAACGGTGGACACGTCCTTAAACTTAATGAATCAAAGCTTATCATTGTACATTAAGTGATAGGGGTTAGAGCTCATCTTATAATCTCATCTATTAAGAATCGATCAAATACTTGTTGAATTTTCAAAAATTAAGTTCAATAACTAACAATATCACAGGCGGCGCAATATGACCCACTCGGTTGAAGCAACTTAGTCTCTACTTAATCCTGGTATATCAATGTCTTTTTATGTGGAAGTAAATGTAGCTGCCAAGTAATTTGTTATCACTATGACAACAAAAAATCAGAAGCTTTGATATTACTTTGTTAGCAAGGTTCACTGAAAGATTTTAACTGGATATTGATATACCGTTCCTGAGTAAATAATTTTCATACCAAAAATTATTTTCATATTGTTTTCTTTTTCTACTTAAAAACAGTTGCGATATGAATTAACGGTTGACGCGCCCTTTATCTAAATGTACTTAACAAAACCAAATAAAATTAACTTGGAAAACAATGTAAAAGATAACAATATCGAATTCCATTAATTATCTCACAATATCACAGGCGGCGCAATAATAAGCAACGTGGTTCAAGCGCCCTACTGTTTCTCACGTCGTTCTCAATGAAGTGATTTATAATATCATGAAGAAGTTAATAATAATCATGAAACACAGCACAAACTTATTTCAACATGGGCCCATCCTCCCTAGGCTACAGTGGCACATAATGACCTAACGGTTGACGCGCCGCTTATCAAACAACAATAAAAAAACTGTGTCAATCTTTGAAAACAATGTTATCTTATCATAAACAAAACAACAACCTAGATCAATTTATTCATTAACAATATTACAAACGGCGCATCATGACCCATTCTGTTGAAGCGCCCTAGTTTCTAACGGGGTTCTAAGAATGGCTTCTGCTGTGTTTTGACACTACGAGGACGCGGGTTCGATAAGGCCATGGGTTTTAGTAATTGTCCTGCACATTCATCTATCACCACTCATCGTCACGATTACCAATACTGTTCTAGTAAAGAGCTTAGCTACATAAACTAATCAGTGGTTGTTTCACAGTTTAATTCTCTTACTGTAATTTCTGACAATATAGAAAATGATTTTTTGACTCAATTCAATGCCAAAATTTATTAGTATTATAGGCTCATTACTTATAATCAAATTTAAATTGCATATCAAAGATAATAAATCTTGATACCTTCATAATCTGAAATCCTGCTCTCTGTTATTAGAGCGTTGAACCTTTAGTCGACCGCGGTTGAAATCGTGTCCAACAAGTTGGGTTGGTGTAACCTATTTAAAATACCGGTCTGTGCTTGGACAATGCACGCTCGTCGGTGGTGGCACTGTCGACAGGGTTGGCTTGGTTTGTATTAAATATTAACAAATGAAAAACTATGTCTCGCTACCCGTTGATGGCATTTTTATTTATCGGGTTGTTTCGGAGCGGTGGTATTCAACGATATGATGATATTTTTTGTCGACGTTTCAAAGACCATTTGTCTTCTTCTTCTTCTTCAGGACTTGAAATATGATATGAAGTTTATGAATTTACTCTTGTTATTTGTTCTTGTTTTTTTTTCTATCGATTAAAGTTTTTTGATTGGCTTCCTCAAGCTTCTTAATTCACTGTCAGATTGTCGTTTACTAGACAACGTTCCTACTACGTACTTTTTCACCAAAGGCATGTTCCTCTTGAGCCGGCACTATCTCTTGACTCGTCTTACTCACGGATATCTCTTAACCAGAGAAAAGGTTATCTCATGTGTGACACATGTGATGTACCTTAACCGTACATCATATGCTAGCAGAATGTACCAAATATGATGCCTTGCGCACGCGATTTGATATCTCCCAATAATAAGAAAACTTCTATCATATAACGGCGACAAACTTTTAAAATATCTCGTCCAAAGTAATTTATTTAACAAAATTTATTTCACATCAAACACATTTCTTTAATTTTTTTTTCACAAACATAATTTTTCTTTTGCTATTACTGTAATCATCATCATTTTATGTTGTTAA
The DNA here is from genome assembly GCA_024449915.1 of Sweltsa coloradensis. NCBI lineage: Eukaryota > Metazoa > Arthropoda > Insecta > Plecoptera > Chloroperlidae > Sweltsa > Sweltsa coloradensis. The sequence goes on from JAMZAV010003333.1 coordinate 20,748, forward strand.
TTATACACTTAGAAAACAATATAATCATCAAAACACACCATTAACTCATCTCATCAATTTTTACAATCCAGGTGGCGCAATATGATCTAACCGGTTGTAGCGCCCTAGTTCTCAGGTCGTCAATGATTAACCCTCTCCGACATGGTTGGGTCACATGTGTATCTTGCCGTGTCATGTTTGTTTTTGTGGCAAGAACAAGATTTTAGTAATGTGTGATGCTGCATGCTCACTCAAATATTAAAGCTGAATTTTAAAATTATTTTGCCAGTTAAATATTCGTAGACAAATATTAACAATATTGTGCAGTGTTAAGCGTTCGCACAATCATCTTTATACGCGCCGAGAGCCGGCACCTCCACCATTGGTTGGTGGAGGTGCCGGGTAGGAATTTAAAACATTTACATGCGAATGTTTAACATAAAATTATTTCCTTGGTTTTTTGACAACCTATTTACCTTCTTTGTATGATATGTTTATCCATTAAGACATAGCATCGGGAAAGGTCCCACTTCTGCGTTGATTTGGCTGCTGAGCCGCTCAGAGGTGGTTTCGTGATAGCTCCGTTCTCGGGTGTAGCTCGCTGAACAAAACATTCTTAAATGACCATGTCTGTGTCCCGTGGCTGGTTCTGACTAGCATGAACCCCTCCTCACCATATCCCCTAGAAAATTAGATAAAGTGGAGGTTTATGACCGAGCGGTTGACGCGCCCTAAATTCAAATAAACTCAACTTAAGCATGACAACACAAACGATGACAAAGACGATGGCAACCATGGTGAGAGTACCCCCCTTTCCTTCCCCTACTGAGACTTGTTCTGACCAGCAACGGGACTTTAAATACCAACTATAGGTGTCATATTAAATGATAAGTTACATAAAACAATTGCGCACTATTTTCTTGTGCAGCGAACCACAAACGCGTTATTCGGCGCAGCTGCGTAGGAAAACAATGTTCAGTATTTAACAGGCGGTGGAAAATGCATTGTTGATGAAACAACATCCAACGCCATCTTTGTCTGTCTTTGTCGCATTTAGCACTTTTTAAGTCGTGTTTCATTTCTCTGGACAAAATTAAAATTAATTTTGTTATTCGGGATGAAAATGTAATTAATATTAGTGTTGGTTACAAACAAAGAAGTTCTGTCTATACGTTTGGATGTGGTTTGTTGGGCCTGATTTCTTAGAGATTAGTAAAACACCATTGATTTGGTCATCGGTGTAGTCGTCTAGACCTAGGGCCTTGGCTGGTTGGTTTTATCATTTGCCGACAATAGGCCCATTCAGCAAACCATACTTGGGTTTAAAAGTGTTGTACTTTTATCTAGCAACTCCAAAGATTTCAAAACTTAAACACCAACATCTAACCCACGCTTACCTCTTAAGCAGGGACAAGATTGCCCTAGGTTTGACACAATATGTGACGTTATGTTTTGCGACTCCAACTCCAGCTTAGTCAACAATATGAGAAACTGTTTTCTTACGACCACAGCGACCAACATATTACATTTAAGAAATAAAGTACCACGATGTGTGAACCCCCCACCTTTTCCTTCCCCGTCTGGGCCCGGGCTAGAATTTGCCCAAAACATGGCTCTGCTAATCGTAAAAGGCGATTCAAGAGAAAAAGTCCACCTCGCAAACATAAGCTAGAATGAAGGGTGGTATTTTACTCCCCGAAAATAGAGGCGAGCTCTTGCAATCGTCGTCGAGAACCTTGCCCCCTTCCCTTGACGACCCATCGACGACGATGACTTCAATGACACCACGAACGATGACGAAGACAATGACGACCGCAACGTGAGAACCCTCTTTCCTCCCTTAACCCGTGGCTGGTTCTGACCAGCATGGGCCCCTCCCTTCCCACCCCCTAGGTCAGAGTGGTGCATTATGACCAACGGTTGACTCAACCTGAATCCAAATAAACCAAAACCCACCCCTTCCTGCCTCCCTTTACCCGTGGCTGGTTCTGACCAGGATGGGATTTTGTTCCTTATATCCTCTAAGCCACACACATTACGTACGGGCGCATTATCTCCTGAAGGTGGTCGCGTCCATTTACCAAAGAAACGAAACGAAACTCTTCCAATTACATGAAGAAGTCGCAGTGACAAACTTACTAAATTTCTCATCCGTAGAATCTTGTTGAACAAAAAAAAATACATTACGAAGAAAAATTTGAGTGAAGGAGAAATGAAAGAATCTTAGTTTATGGTTCAAAAGTGAGTGAATGTACCGTTTCTCTCTGAGCCTAGTTCTAGAATTGGCCCAGAGCATGGCTATGCTTATCGTATAGCATGCGATTCAACGTCGCAAACATCAGCAAGTAAGCAGAGGAGTACAATACTTCCCAAAACTAGAGGCGAACTCTGGCAATCGTCATTGGGGACACCCCCTCCCCTTTCCCTTGAAGACCTTCCCGACGACGACGACCGCAACATGAGAACCCTCCATTCCTTCCCCGAAATAATTCCTGAAATTCCTGAAGAAATATCCTTCAACTGAAAGATGGGATCATTATAAGAACCCTAGTAAAAATATTTGGTTGCCAAGTGGTCACCAACAGGTCACCAACTAGTTCACCAACTGATGCCAAGTGATCGCCAAGTGATCACCAACAGCAGCCAAATGGTCGCCAACAGGTCGTTTTTGTGTCAAAATACTGCATTGCAGAGTTGGTGACCCGTTGGCTGCCTTTTGGTGAACGTTTGGCTGTCATATATTTCTTTTGAAATTTCGGTGGCGACCCTTGGTAATCACTTGGTAACCTGTTGGCGATCAAAAATAAGCCTTGGTGATCTGTTGGTGACCGCTTGGCGACCGTTTGGCATACAAATATTTCTACCAGGGAAAGTTAGAAATTCTATCAAGAAAGCGACTCGTGCTGCTCACCAGGAGTATGTTTGGTCTATAGGATCCGATTCAAAAAAATTCTGGAAATATATCCATAGTAGACGAGGAAGTGCTGCCCCTGACCATTTCGTTGTTAACGGTAATTCGGTGCATGATCCTTTGGACATAGCTAACGCCTTCATTACTCAGTTTAAGGATAATTACACAGCAGAAGACAACAGCAAAAATACAACAGAAAATGTTTTGCCAACAGTTAGTACACCAGCGATTACTTTGGATGACACCTTCTTTCCAGTAAGAGACATCTGCAGGGAGCTAAAGGAAATGCGACCCAACGCTGCTACGGGACCAGATGGAATCCCAGCTAGAATACTCAATCAGTGTGCCAATGCGCTAGCTCCTTCAATGAGCGTGATTTTCAATCTATCAATGTCATCAGGGTCTTTGCCAGATCAATGGAAAGAAGCTAATGTGGTTCCAGTCTTTAAAAAAGGAGACAAACTTAATATGGAAAATTAAAGACCGATTTCTCTTACTTCAATAGGTTACAAATTGATAGAGTGACGTGTGTCAAATCAAGTGCGACACCACTTTGAAGTAAACGATCTTTTGAACTCTAACTAACATGGCTTCCTATCTAGGAGATCTTGTGTAACTGCCCTGACGGTTATGATTGATCATTGGCTACACATGTTAGAAGATTTCACAACTAAACAGGTCGATTACATTGCTATTGACTGGTCTAAAGCATTTGACCAGGTTCCTCATTGCAGACTGCTTTCTAAATTATCTGTGTATGGTGTTCAAGGTAATGTTCTTAAATGGATCAGGTCATTTCTTTCCAATAGAACCCAGTCTGTTATTTTTCATGGAGCCACCTCCCACCGTATTAATATTACTTCCGGTGTGCCACAGGGTTCAGTGATAGGTCCTCTCCTGTTCATAATATACTTTCTGGTCTTACCACAGTGCGATTCTTCAAAGATGATTCAGTTCGCCGATGATACCACCATTTATAGACCAATTGCCTCTGCGGAAGATATGATAGAGTTCCAAAAGGATTTGGTGTCAATAGAGCGTTGGTGTACATTAAACATGATGAAAATTAACTCTGATAAATCGCAATACATACGCTTCTCAAGATCTAGAAACCCTTTGGTGTGCACGTATTGCCTACAAGGATCCCAGGTTCCCATTTTTAATTCTATAAAATTGTTAGGTTTTTATAACTGACAACTTGAAATGGAATGTGCAAACTGATTTTGTTCGCAATAGAGCAGCTTCTCTGCTTGGGTTTGTAAATAGGAGTGTTGGGAGGAGTAGGCAACGCACAATAAGAACTGGTTACCTTACCTTGATACGGCCCATTTTAACTTATGATATTCCTGCGTGGCATCCTACAACTCAGCAAAATATGACCAAGCTTGAACGAATTCAGAATAGGGCCACCAAATTGATTTTAGGGAAAAATAGTTTCAATCTAGTGCTAGTTCACGGCGTAGTATCTGTGACGTTCCTGCCATTGGAAATTTTTGTAATCAAGCTGATGTGAGATTGTTGAGAGGATTGTTAACAAGACAAGTTGATGTCGATCTTTACCACAGAATATCCATAAGTGAAAGACAACTCCCTAGAAACAACACAGGTTTTTCCCTTAATACCACCTAGGGCCAACATGGGCGTACCAGAATGGTTTTTTTTAATCGATCTTTTTCTTTTGGGGAAATCTCCTACCAATTTTTAAAAAGTGAAGATGTTTCAACGGGGTATTAAGGGTTTTTTTAATTTGCAATTTGTTTTTTAGATTTTTTTTTGAGTAAATTTTTTTAATGTGTTTTTATTAATATTGGGGTTTTGTTTTATTTGTATGTAAAATTTTAACATGATACGACGTATTTTATAATGTGGGGATTTTGTGTACCAAAGGGAAGTTTCCTTCGTCGTCAAAATGTTTGTCATATCCCTGGTATCTATGATCCCTATCATGTCGAAACTATCTTTTCTCTAGGGGTTCCAGAATGATTGACAAAATAAACAAAAAAATATCGATAATTTTAAAGGGGGGCAGCAATTTTGGCTACTCGCATTCTAAGAACAGTCTTGACTTTTTTGGAGCAGCAATTTAAAGCAGTTCTCCTGAAACTAAGGAGCTCGGGCGGTCGTCGTCGGTCCCAAAAAGACCTCCTTGACACGACGCCCTGAAAATGAACGAACTATGAAAAAGCGATGCGATTACACATGAGAGGCCCCCCTTCTTGCTCCCCTAACTGTGGCTGGTTCTGACCAGCAAAAAATTTTCCCACCCCACATCCCCTAGGCTGAGGGGCCATTATCCCAAACTGTTTGAGCACCGATTATAAAAATAAAAAAAACTTTTCTGTTAGAATCTTAAAAAACAAAATTATTTTATCATCAACAAAAATAAACTCGTTCAATTTTTTCACTTACAACATCACAGGGGCGAAATAGATCCACTCTGTTGAACGCCCTATTTCTCACAAAATTTTTTTGTCCCGTTTTTTTATTAACTTTAACTATTTGATGCGGACACTACGGGACGCGGGTTCGTGTCCCGCACAAGGCCTGGGTTTTGTAAATTTTCCTTCAACCCCCCATCTATCACCACTCTTTTAATCAAAACATCAAGGGAATACCGGTTAACTCTACTTTTCCCGTTTGAACAGAGCGCCGATACTTTTTGTTCGTCTGGTCATGAGTTTTTAAAATTCATTGCGCGTTATACCTCACGGTTTAGCCCCCTTAACAAACATAAACTAGAAACGTTAAGTTGAACATCAAGGATTACTTGGTATTATCTGGCCAGAATCATATGATAACGACGACAAACCTTGTAAAAACCATCAGCTAGCAATTATGGGAGTACTCCCTGAAACTGAAGGCGAGCTCTGGCAGTCATCGTCGGGGAACTCTTCCACTTCGCTTGACGACCTTCCCGACGACGACGACGACCAATGCAAAACAGTAACGATGACAAAAACGATGACGACCGCGACGTGAGAACCCACGTTTTCCTCCCCCTACCCGGGGCTATTTTCTAAACCAGCATCTCTTCTTCCCAATCTCCTAGGCTACAGTCGCGCAGTAAAACCTGACGGTTGACGCGCCCTATATTTGAATGAATCCAAAGCGATAACAGCTACGTTCAAGTGAGCTACTCCTGGAGAATATATGTTTGAAAATCGCGCGTGCGGGGACAATTAAATAATTCATTTATTTATTTCGTCTTTACTTATAGCTTTTAATTTTCTTTCTTTTATAAACGAAGAAAATAACATAACACACAAAAAAAATAAGTTTACTTTCAACATCACATGAGGTACAATATGACCCACCTTGTTGATGCGCCCTAGTTTCTCACGTCGTCGTATGCAGTGCGGATAATGCGGTCTAATTTTGCAGCAGCTAGCGCGGCTGCAATGGTGGGGAGGGGGGTCTTCAGATTGGTACCCGGGCCTTGGCGCTGGCGTATACAGACTCGTGGCTTATGTAAACCATTTCCCCCAGCAAAAGACACATTATTGGGGGTTTGATGGTGGAGGTCCCGGGTCCTGACAATTTTTTTATTTATTGCCGATACAAAAAATGCCTTTTAATGAAAACTTTGACAAAAGAAAATGATTTGAGAGGATAAAAATATAAAACTCTTCACAAATAAATTCATTTTTATCATGCCGTTTTTATACGTCCGTGTTTTTACCTACCCGAGCTGACCCGACCCGAGAACCCGAAGCTGTTTAGTACCCAAAACCGGCCCGACTGTCAAAACCTCCACCCGCACAGTCCTAGAAATACACCAACTTTATTGTCCCGTCACAGCATTTTTACAAGCTTGCCAAAATTGATTTAAAAGTTCTTTTATGTTGGTATCCAAATAATATCCCTCTAAAGTGAACTCTAGATAGAGAGTGGCCCGGGGTAGAATTTGGCATCAGCATCAGCTGGAAAGTGAAAGTTTTAAAAATATAGCCAACTCCCTGAAACTAGAGGGGAGCTCTGGCGGTCGTCGTCAACTGACTATGACCAATACAACGATCACAAGGACGGTGACGACTACGACGTGAGATTCGCAGTATGACCTTACAATTGACTTGCCCTTTGGTACGTATTATCTTATTTATTAAAAAAATTTGTCTGATTATTATAATATAGGGCTACTTGTATAATTAAGAATAGGCTTTCCCAATGGGTTTTTCAATGAAATTCTGTTTTGAAATTGGCAACAAACAACCAATGTGTTTTGAAAGCTAGATGATCGTCGAAGACTTGCTTTTCAATACCTTATCTTTTGTAAATTTAGAAAATAATAAAATCCTGAAAACTCACCATAAACTCATTTCATGAACTTACAATATCACAGGTGGCGCAATATGACCTCACCGGTTGAAGCGCCCTAGTTTCTCACGCGTGTTATGTGGGTACTACGAAAGGTTAACGACTTCCTTAACGATTTGTAAACGGTGCCATTTTAGGCGTCCCCAGCAACGAGCACATATTATATTCCAAGGTTGTTCCCCCGTCCCGGGCCCGGAGAAGAACTTAGCCCAGAGCATGGCTCTGCTAATCGTACAAGGCGATTCAAGAGTTAAAGTCTACTTCGCAAACATCAAACTTGTAGGAGGGGGGTTTATTATATAACACCCCAAACTAGAGGCAGCTCTGGCTATCGTCGTCGGCAACCTTGCCCCCTTCCCTTGACGCTCTTCACGACGACGATGACAATGCCAGAACGACGATGACAAAGACGATGATATCCGCGACGTGAGAACCCCAAACTCATCCCCCTTTCCCCTGGCTGGTTCTGACCAGCATGGGCATCTCCTCCACACATCCCCTAGGCTAGAGTGGTGCATTGTTGACATAACGGTTTTGACGCGTCCTTAATCGAAATAAACAAACAAAAAATCGAATCAGCCTTTTTTTTCTGGAGCTTTACGAGGGTGGAATCGTGTCCAGCTTGATCGATCGTTTTTTTTGTACTTGAATATGCCGGTCTGTACTTGGACATAGTTCATTCGTCGATGGTGTCCCCGCCTACAGGGTTTGCTTGGTCGGCCCAGCGCATCAGTGGCAGTGCCTCCTACCATTTTTAACTCAGAAGAAACTTCGCACCCCAAACTAGAATTTAACAAAAAAATTAAATCTCACGTAGAGAAGAGGTGGTATTGTCCAAAAGATTCATAAAGACCACACACGTATAACTCACGGATATCTCATAACCAGAGAAAAGTTTGATCTTAGATGTGACATTATGTGATGAACCTTTAACCGTGCATCATATTCTAGCAAAATGTACCAAATATGATGCCTTGCGCACGCAATTTGATCTCTCCCATTCATATGAAGAACTTCTATCATATGATAACGGCGACAAACTTTCTAAATTTCTCATCAAAAGTAATCTATTTAACAAAATTTAATTCACATCATTCATATTTCTTTTATTTATTTATTTAATTTCATTAACATAAATATTATTTGTTTTACTATTATTATCATCATCAACATTTTATTTTTTTATATATATATATGATAAAAACAAGGATCTTGGGTAAAACCGCGTCGAAAATAAGATGAACCAGGGCAGAACCTGGGCGTCCACCGACGTTTCGTCTGTACTACGTCAGACATTTTCAAGGTTGATTGTGACTCTACGGAGGTTGGAGTCACAGTGGTTGGCAAGCACGCAGCGCCAACCTTATATAGCCTCGGCTGAAGGTGCGGGGCGGCGAGGTTATATAGAAAATAGGTGCGGGGCGGCCAGGTCATATCGTGAAAAGGTGCGGGGCGGCGATGTCATATCGATAAAATATATACGGATGGTGGCAATTGAGAAACAAAATAGCACAGCTTACTGTAGTGAAACCTTTTTAGTCCGGCTTATAAATAAATAAATTTTATTTAGAGTCTGCCCACTCAGTTATGTAACTGATTTTCAGTGGGGGACTTAAAATAAAAGCGACCAAGCCAACCCTGTAGGACCCGACGCAATCGACGAATGAGCGATAACCAACCAAAGATCGATTTTTTTTTTTTTTTTTTAATATAGCAATCAGTGGTGTGGACAGTGCAAACAACCGCGAATCAACGCCAGAATCAACAAGGCCGATTCAGAACAACTCTGAAATTTATTATGTGCTTCGTTGCTAGGACGGCTCTAAAGTCACCGTTTACAAACTCCTACGCCAAGAATTGATGAACTTAAGTCCAAATCAGAAGTTTAAAAACTTCTGACTAGCGGGAATCGAACCCTGGACCTTCTGCATTGGAAGCAGAGACGCTAACCACAAGACCAACGAGCCACCTTGTCATAGGGCCTGATTGGTTGTCTTTTGAAATGTTATTCGTGCTAGGAATTATGGAATCTGAAATTTGCACCACCTCTGAGGGATTTGGCTGAATAGGTCTACGGACTACATTTCGAGGCATGAGTGCAGGTTTCCAAGCAAGAGGGAGGCTCTGGCTATCATCTCTTTTGTTCATGTTATTCGGCCGTTTCTCAATTTCCACAGATTCACGGATAATACGTGGCTTAAGCTGTTGTACAGGACAAAAAGTTTTTGTTTTGTCAAAATCTATCACATGCGAGTAAGCTTAAGCATGTTGAGCCAGGGCTGATTTCTTGTCACCTGTTTTCACAGCATTAGAGTGTTCATTTATCCTCACTGCTATGCGTCTGTCTGTTTGGCCTATGTACGTTTGATCGCAGTCGCCACAAGGAACCTCATAAACCCCTCTTTCTTCCAGATGAACAGAGTCTTTTGCACTTCTCAAAAAGGAGCTGATTTTTCTGTCAGTGGAGAAAATGGTTTCGATGTTCTTACGATTGAGGATTCTACCTATGACGTCTGTGGTACCCTTGACATACGGAAGAAAAGCTTTGACCGTGGTTTCTCCTTGTCCTCAGTATCATCCTCAGATTTCTTCAGTTCACGTTTAAACGCTCTGGTTATGTCTCGGTCCAAGTAACCATTGAGTGATAGAGCTTCACGGAGCTTGTCAAATTCCTCTCTTGAGTGAGATTTGTCAGTAAGGTTCCTGGACCGGGTGACCAGAGTGTTAACCACTGAAAATAACTGTGATGGACGGTGGTGAGAAGCAGCATTCAGATACCGATTGGTGTGGTGGGTTTTCTATAGACTGTGTGTCCCAAACTGCCATCAACATTCTTTATTACCAAGACATCGAGAAAAGCAAGTGAGTCGTTGGATTCTACTTCCATGGTGAACTAAATATTCGAATGGATACCATTTAGATAGTCAAGAAAATCATTCAACTTGTCCACACCATGGGGCCAAATGGCATAGACGTCGTCCACATATCGTATCCAAGAAGATGGTTTGTTAGGAGCTGCAGCTAGGGCCTTATTCTCAAAATCTATCATGAATAAGTTGGCAATAGCTGGTGATAGCGGCGAGCCCATTGGAGCTCCCTCCACTTGCTTACAACAATCCATATATATATATATATAAACATATTGTTTTTACTGGGGCTTTTTGCCGCGAATAATTTATTAAAGAAGAGGCACTGACTTACCCTCCTCTCCTGATGTTTCGGGAAAGTCGCATCTCCCATCCTCAGAGGCCTTCACTCCACGATGTGTTGCCTGAGCTCCTCACTCGCGAACTGACTGTTATCGCTGCTGTCACTCTCGCGTGCACGTCTACGTCATCGTGCTTATCTCGGTAGTGAAACAAGTTTGGATCGACTACGCGTCATAGGTCCTCGTTCGGGTATAGTGACGTCTTCAACACAACAGCTGGAGCTGGGGTCTTGTGTTGGCGTCACGACGTTGGGGTTGTTAGAACGTAGCACACGGGCTTCTTGTTGATGTTGTAGGAGAACAGGTTTCCAGGAAGTAGCAACCGTTGTCCGTCATCCCGTTTGTTGAGACTTCCCGGTCGTTTTTCTATTTCAATAGCCTCTCGAATGATACGCACTTTGAACTCTTTGATTGAGGCTAACGTCCTGGGCCCCGATTCATGTACATTTATCCCGGGTATTAGTGGTATAAGGACGTATAATGCAGGACATGGCAGGATAAAGCCTGGTTAAGTCTGAGCAACTCTCATCCAATAAGAAATTTTCAATCCAACAACAAGTACAACAAATGTTTTTTTCCACTGCATTCCACAGCCATGTTAATCAGCAGATTTGCAAAAGAACACTAAAAATTTGCACCATCTTTTGTTTTACATTTTTATATATTGACAAAAGATTGCGTGAGATCATTAAAAGAAAAGAAAAGGCGTATTATTGCCGTAAATTTTGGAATAGCCTAGGACTATCATACTATTGTTCATGTGCATAAGGCTTTTAGTAATCAAAACTAGTTATTTGTGCGGGATGTGTGTCAAACAAGGTCGTGCAGGCCTAGGGTTGCCTAGGAGAGGCCAAGGGCTTGTCAAAACGTGTTATGTTGGTATTAAAAATTCCTAGTCCTATAGCCTAATCGAACTTAGGCCTACACTGTTGTATTATGAATAATTTTCTACATCTGGGCCTAGGCCCGAGACGGTTTCTGATTTGTTTTATGAGAGTAATGATAAACTTTTCTCGTTTACACATAGACGCAAAATTTAAAATGTCCGCCATCTGTTTACATATTTTCTTATCTCCGTGCCAGGCAAGATAAGTCTTTATGAATTGGATTCGGAGTTATACCGCACTTATACCACCTAACTCTGCTTATACCGGGATAAAAATGTACATGAATCGGGGCCCTGGTGTTTCAAATGTTATCGTGCTAGGAATTATGGAATCTGAAATTTGCACCATCTCTGAGGGATTGGCTGAATAGGTCTACGGACTACATTTCGAGGCATGAGTGCAGGTTTCCAAGCAAGAGGGAGGCTCTGGCTATCATCTCTTTTGTTCATGTTATTCGGCCGTTTCTCAATTTCCACAGATTCACGGAAATACGTGGCTTGAGCTGTTGTACAGGACAAATAGTTTTTGTTTTGTCAAAATCTATCACATGCGAGTAAGCTTTAGTATGTTGAGCCAGGGCTGATTTCTCTGTCACCTGCTTTACAGCTTAAGTGTCATACCTCTGCTATGTCTCCCTGTTTGGCCTATGTACGTTTGATCGCATCGCCCAGGGAACCTCATAACCTCTTTCTCCAGGACCAGAGTTGCCTTTCAAAAGGACTGATTTTGACTGAGTGGAGAAATGTTTCGATTCATACGATTGAGGTCTGCGTATCTCTTGCCCCTTGTATCCCAGAAACAGCTTCGACCATTCTTTATTATCACTCAGTATATCCTCAGATTTCAGTTACGTTTAACGCTTGGATTCTACTTCTCGTCCAAGTGAACCATAGAGTGATAGAGATTACGAGTTTAGTCAAATTCCAATCTCATTGAATTTGTCAAGGTTGGACCAGTGGCAGAGGACGCTCAAAAAATTGAAGGCCGGAGAAGAGGCATTCAGGACCGATTGGGGCTGGGCTTATTCTAAGACTTTCTCAACTGCAATAAATTTTTATATCAAGACTCGAGCAAAAGCAAGGATCATTGGATTCTACTCAGGACTTGTTCAAATCATACATATAGATATATATATAAATATTCAATTTTGTCCTGGGCTTTTGGCCAAATGCATAGGTGTCCAAAAGCGTCACTGACTTGCTCTTCGTGCGCTAGGCTATTCTCAAAATCGCAACTCGCATCCTGTATAGCGGCGAGCCCATTGGAGTCCCTCCCTTGGCTTACAACTCCTCATATAATAAACTATTGTTTTTACTGCGGCTTTTTTCGCCGTGCGATATTACTAAGAAGTGCTTACTCGTAGTAACACATTCCTCGACCTTCGCGTTCGAAGTCCTCTTTCCCGGTCTAAGGCTTCACTCCACAGTGTGCCTGGAGCCTCTCGCAATGATTGGTCCGACGTGGGTTCGCGTTCAGACGTAGCATCGGGCTTCTGTATGACATGTGGAACAGGTACCGATAGGCCTTCGGTTTGCCGTCCTTTGTCGAACGTTGGCTGGGGTCTTTGTTGCGTCATTGGGGTTGCTTAGAATGATAGCACTTGAACTCTTGTGATTTGTAGGAACGTTCCGTGGCACCGTTCGTCTTATCCCGTTTGTTAGATTCGGGTTTACGTTTCTATAACTCTGAAGATACGCACTTGAACTTATAGGCTAAGTCTGGGCCGATCAACATTCATCCCGAATTCAGTGTATAATGACGGTATAATCAGACGGCAGTATAAGGCCGGGTTGTCTGATCTCACTGCATTTCCCAGAACCTTGTCAATCTAACAAATTTGACAAAGAACACTTAAATTTCCACCATCTTTTCGTTTTACATTTTTATCTTGCAGATTGTGAAGAATTAAAAAGCACATCTTTTGTTATTATTCCGTAATTTTGGAAATTGCATGGACTCTAAAAAAAGTAATGGCATAATTGCCTTAAATTTTGAATACTAGGTTATTTTGCGATTGTTTGTGCATAAGGCTTTAGTAATCAAAACTGTTATTTGTGCGGGATGTGTGTCAAAACAAGGTCGTAGGCCTAGGTTGCCTAGGAGAGGCCAAGGGCTTGTCAAACGTGTTATGTTGGTATTAAAAATTCCTAGTCCTATAGCCTAATCGAACTTTAGGCCTACACTGTTGTATTATGAATAATTTTCTACATCTGGGCCTAGGCCCGAGACGGTTTCTGATTTGTTTTATGAGAGTAATGATAACTTTTCTCGTTTTACACATAGACGCAAAATTTAAAATGTCCGCCATCTTTTACATATTTTCTTATCTCCGTGCCAGGCAAGATAAGTCTTTATGAATTGGATTCGGAGTTATACCGCACTTATACCACCTAACTCTGCTTATACCGGGATAAAAATGTACATGAATCGGGGCCCTGGTGTTTTCAAATGTTATTCGTGCTAGGAATTATGGAATCTGAAATTTGCACCATCTCTGAGGGATTGGGCTGAATAGGTCTACGGACTACATTTCGAGGCATGAGTGCAGGTTTCCAAGCAAGAGGGAGGCTCTGGCTATCATCTCTTTTGTTCATGTTATTCGGCCGTTTCTCAATTTCCACAGATTCACGGATAATACGTGGCTTGAGCTGTTGTACAGGACAAATAGTTTTTGTTTTGTCAAAATCTATCACATGCGAGTAAGCTTTAGCATGTTGAGCCAGGGCTGATTTCTTGTCACCTGCTTTCACAGCATTAGAGTGTTCATTTATCCTCACTGCTATGCGTCTGCCTGTTTGGCCTATGTACGTTTGATCGCAGTCGCCACAGGGAACCTCATTAACCCCTCTTTCTTCCAGATGAACAGAGTCCTTTGCACTTCTCAAAAAGGAGCTGATTTTTCTGTCAGTGGAGAAAATGGTTTCGATGTTCTTACGATTGAGGATTCTACCTATGACGTCTGTGGTACCCTTGACATACGGAAGAAAAGCTTTTGACCGTGGTTTCTCCTTGTCCTCAGTATCATCCTCAAATTTCTTCAGTTCACGTTTTAAACGCTCTGGTTGTGTCTCGGTCCAAGTAACCATTGAGTGATAGAGCTTCACGGAGCTTGTCAAATTCCTCTCTTGAGTGAGATTTGTCAGTAAGGTTCCTGGACCGGGTGACCAGAGTGTTAACCACTGAAAATAACTGTGATGGACGGTGGTGAGAAGCAGCATTCAGATACCGATTGGTGTGGGTGGGTTTTCTATAGACTGTGTGTCCCAAACTGCCATCAACATTCTTTATTATCAAGACATCGAGAAAAGCAAGTGAGTCGTTTGGATTCTACTTCCATGGTGAACTAAATATTCGAATGGATACCATTTAGATAGTCAAGAAAATCATTCAATTTGTCCACACCATGGGGCCAAATGGCATAGAAGTCGTCCACATATCGTATCCAAGAAGATGGTTTGTTAGGAGCTGCAGCTAGGGCCTTATTCTCAAAATCTATCATGGATAAGTTGGCAATAGCTGGTGATAGCGGCGAGCCCATTGGAGCTCCCTCCACTTGCTTACAACAATCCATATATATTTTATATAAACATATTGTTTTTTACTGGGGGCTTTTTGCCGCGAATAATTTATTAAAGAAGAGGGCACTGACTTACCCCTCCTCTCCTGATGTTTCGGGAAAGTCGCATCTCCCATCCTCAGAGGCCTTCACTCCACGATGTTTGCCTGGAGCTCCTCACTCGCGAACTGACTGTTATCGCTGCTGTCACTCTCGCGTGTACGTCTACGTCATCGTGCTTATCTCGTAGTGAAACAAGTTTGGATCGACTACGCGTCATAGGTCCTCGTTCGGGTATAGTGACGTCTTCAACACAACAGCTGGAGCTGGGGTCTTGTGTTGGCGTCACGACGTTGGGGTTGTTAGAACGTAGCACACGGGCTTCTTGTTGATGTTGTAGGAGAACAGGTTTCCAGGAAGTAGGCAACCGTTGTCCGTCATTCCGTTTGTTGAGACTTCCCGGTCGTTTTTAAATTTCAATAGCCTCTCGAATGATACGCACTTTGAACTCTTTGATTGAGGCTAACGTCCTGGGCCCCGATTCATGTACATTTATCCCGGGTATAAGTGGTATAAGGACGGTATAATGCAGGACATGGCAGGATAAGGCCTGGTTAAGTCTGAGCAACTCTCATCAATCAGAAATTTTCAATCTAACAACAAGTACAACAAATGTTTTTTCCACTGCATTCCACAGCCATGTTAATCAGCAGATTTGCAAAAGAACACTAAAAATTTGCACCATCTTTTGTTTTACATTTTTATTTATTGACAAAAGATTGCGTGAGATCATTAAAAGAAAAGAAAAGGCGTATTATTGCCGTAAATTTTGGAATAGCCTAGGACTATCATACTATTGTTCATATGCATAAGGCTTTTAGTAATCAAAACTAGTTATTTGTGCGGGATGTGTGTCAAAACAAGGTCGAGAAGACCTAGGGTTGCCTAGGAGAGGCCAAGGGCTTGTCAAACGTGTTATGTTGGTATTAAAAATTCCTAGTCCTATAGCCTAATCGAACTTTAAGCCTACACTGTTGTATTATGAATAATTTTCTACATCTGGGCCTAGGCCCGAGACGGTTTCTGATTTGTTTTATGAGAGTAATGATAACTTTTCTCGTTTTACACATAGACGCAAAATTTAAAATGTCCGCCATCTGTTTACATATTTTCTTATCTCCGTGCCAGGCAAGATAAGTCTTTATGAATTGGATTCGGAGTTATACCGCACTTATACCACCTAACTCTGCTTATACCGGGATAAAAATGTACATGAATCGGGGCCCTGGTGTTTTCAAAGTTAATTGAGTGGCCAGTACTCTTGACGTGTTGGGACAAACCAGATGTCTCTTGCCACTGTTGACTGCTAAACGGTGTTCATCACGTCTCATCGATATGTGGCGATTAGTCTGACCAACAAACACTCCTTCATGTTTGACCCTCTTAGCACCTGTCACAATTCCTACATGGAATTTCATACACCCCACTACCTTCTAGGCGGATGTGGTCCTTAGTTCTTAACAACTCTCCTATTTTCTGTCGGTGTTTTTATGTTTTGTTTAGCAAGAATTTTTCCTATTCGGTCTGTTTCTCTTTTAACATAGGCAAATATGCAGTTGCAAGTTGTTCTTCTTTTACTGTACCTACATCTTTTTCCGAGTTAGTTTGTCGTCTGAGGGCCTTTTGAATGATTCTATTTGGAAAACCATTCTGCTTGAGCACATCTCCTAGAATACGACGAAATTCTTCTTCAGCATGATTTGCATCAGCTATTCTGTGTATTATGTGTACGCTACTGATCGGATCTGGGCTGGGCTGGAAGTTGATGTGAATAATTACAATTAGAAACACCCGGGATCTAGGCTGTCAATGTCATACTGTTTCCAGCTGGTCCCGGGTTCAATTTCCGATGGAGGAATTTTTTTAAATTTATGTCTTTGGTACCAATATAACAGCGTCATAGTTTCCTACAACAAGAGAACCTCAGTAATATTTAAGTTTCGTGAAAATTGCATGTTTATAATTTTTTGCTACTTTAGTTACCTTTCCAACGGTACCTTTGAAATTGGTCTGTCAATAACCTTAGAAAATATATAACTTACAAAGTTTTTTTTCGGCGGCCATCTTGTTTTTTGCGACGAATACCTCATCAAAATTGTTAAAGAACGTTTCATAACGAATCGATTGATACCAGATACATAATTCTTTAATCAATTATCGGGCCTCGACGAAATGTGTTTCAAAAATCAAGATAAAATACTCGATGCATATATTATTAAACATTTAACTGGTATTAATCTAATTATTAATTTCATTAATCCTTTTATCTGAGAGTTGAAGGAATTTTATTTAGGGCCATCAAAATTTGGATTTATTAGCATTATGTTAGTAAAGAGGTAAAATTGTATGACAATCAGTAGAATTTTAGGTGTACATAATTATACATAAATCGAAAGTGGTAAAATATTACTAAAATTCAATTAATTAGATGATTAATTAATAATTTTTTAATATTTTTTTCATTTATTCATTTTCCGTAAAATAAGCTTTCATTTGATACCAATGTCGACTGTGATGTCTCCTTTAAAAAAAATTTGTTGGTTAATTAATCAATTAATTTTATTAATTCAATTAATAACAAAGTTACAGGATTTTAACTTAGGGCCATCGATTTTTGGATTCCTTGTGGTCATATAAGTAAATTCACAAATTGTCATGCTTTCTTCACGATTTGCACGATTGTTATATATATTGGAGCTTATAGACCCCACAATTAGAAAAAGGTACAAGTTTACAGAAGAAGTGAGGGACGCATGGTTATGTCGTTTCAAAGACTTGCTAAGGACTTCCAGGAGACTGTTCAATTTAGTTGGTAGCATTTGTTATACTATCCTTATTTACCTTCTTGTAAAGTTACAACATTTTTTATAAAATAAAATAAAATAAATAATTGAATTGAATTGAATTGAAAGAACACGATCAATTACTGAGAAAACACGTCTACAATTTGTTTTCTTATTGGATCCCACACGTCTGGATGTAAATGGGTGCCCTACAAGGTCCACACAATCTCCTTGCGCCCGCCGCTCGATCAGTGGACCTTGGCAAATAGTTACACTAACAACACTACATTTAGCATATTAGGAAGGGGCAAAAAGACTTTGCGGTTACTGCTGCTCGGACCAGAGTAGATAAAGAAGTTTTCCAAGGGAACTTCTCTGTCTGTCTGTCGCAGGTGTAGGGGGGGGGGGAGATTCTCACGACGCGGTCGTCATAGTCTTTGTAATCGTTCGTGTTGTCATCAAGATGGCATGAAATTTTGCAACCACAAAGCTATCAGCAAGGCGATTATTCTGTAGAATGTATCTTTTAAAAAATGCAAAAAGCGTTGATTGCACCAAGGACCTTTAGGCTTAATCTTTCAGAAGAAAGTACACTAGGCTCATATTTTTACAGATGACCAACATCACTTCTGTATTGGGACTGAACTGGTATAGGTAGAGATACATATTTTAAGCGTAAAAGTTTTCTATGCTAAATTGGTGAACATAATATATTTAAGAATACGCCACACAATCTAATTCTATAAAAAAAAACGACCAATTTTACACATAACAGTTTTACGATCAGCTTGGCGTATTCGTACTTTATTTATCCTTGTAAGGTTATTCCAGAATAAAGGTCCGCTGGGACATTATATTCAAATACTCAATTGTCCCAGTGAATTGGACCCCTATAGTAAAGGTCTGATTATCTATTTTCTAGACAATTATTTGTTTCTGAAGACTTACCAAAAGGATAAAGAATTATATCTGTAAATACACGAATTGAAGTTTGTTCACACGATGAGTTTAACGATTAAAAACAATAAAAATCTGGAGACACATACATGGAACTAAATTTCAGAATCGCATACAAGATATATTGGTATCCATAGGAACAGGTTTCAAAATTTAAAAAAATAATTTATATATTTTATTGTTTAAATAATGTTGATAGTAAATTGCTGAAAACTGATCTCTATTGTTGATAGTGATTCACAGTTTTTTAAATAAACTCAAGGTAAATAATACGTATAGACATACTTATTGGATGAGCGTAGCGAGCGTAGCGAGCGAAGCGAAGATTCCATTTCACTACACTGGAGAAAAAAATCCGGAATGTTTTTTTTTCTTTCTTTCTTTCTTTCTGTATTTTTGTCTGTTTGTTAGCACGATTCCGGCTAAACCGATACTCCAATTGCGATGAAATTTTATGGAGGCCTTTAAAATCTCTGAACTTAGAACTGCCACGTTTTTGAGCGCCATCGAAAAATTATTTCTCATAAAAATCGCAATTTTACGATTTTTTTCGATTTTTTGAAAATTAATTTTACTTATAACATCTACATGCTTTATCCGATTTTAATGATTTTTTCACAGAACCTTAATTTTATGAATTAAGATATTCGTGTGAAATTTGAGCACAATCGAAAAATTATTTCTAATGAAAATAGAAACTTTGTGGGTTTTTCATTTTTAAAACAATTTTTTTACTTATTACACCTACATGCTTGATCCTATTGTAATAAGTTTTTTACAGAACCCTAATTTTATTAATTTATATATTCGTGTGAAACTTGAGCGCAATCGAATAATTATTTCTTATAAAAATCCCAATTTTTTTCTTTTTTTCTTTTTTAAAATTACGATTAATTAAAAAAATTAAAAATTTAAGTTTATTTTTTATTGAATTAAATTTAATTTAAAAAAAATTTGAACTTAGTAATAATTTTTTCACAGAACAACAGAAAATCCGCATAACACATGGCAGCTCAATGCACCAATACGCTCATCCAACAACGCGGCGGGACTTAAGCGTTTTCCTAGTTAATAAGCTGTACCCTCCTCTACTAGTCATAAAAGTCTTATCGACCATTTCTGAGACACTTTTTTCGACAATTATTGCTATCAACCAAAAATAAACTTTTTTTTAAAAAAGTTGCGTTTATCTGTAGGCCCAAGTTTCAACAATTCTATAACAGCCGTATTTCCACAGTGTCTGCAACTTATTTGCTACAAGATACTGTTCACGTTGATTGTATTAGGGAGTATAAGACGCCTAATAGACATTGCTGTTCGCTGGCCGACTGACACCACAGGGGTTTGAAATTTTGAACATAAATGTCACGAAAGTGGAAATATAGGGCTCTACAGGCATTTACTTAATTCTGATTAAGACAAAATTTTGAAAATGTATGACTGTTTGCAGAGTTCCATATAGGCCTACGTCGGATGCTTCTTGGCAGAGCGAATAGCAATTTGCTTACTGCCCAAATATGCCCTATTCCCTCTTAATTTTACTACTACTAACTTATACTACTTGTTGTTCTCCTTTGTAAAGCAGTTATATACATACATTATAAACTAGACATTTTTTCACACGAACATTTTCTTCGCGTCTAGAAATCTCGGTTAAGAAATCTTCGTTTTAAAGCATCATTCACAAATAGTTCTAAGGCGCAAGGTCTAAGTCGTAAGAAATGTGAGTCGTTCACAAACTGCCAACGTATTAAACGCTCTCTTCTCTCTTTCTCACTCGCACAACCAACAGCTCACTGTTCTGATTAGCTCGTCGTAAGGCCTAGTCGTAAGAATTGGACTTTGGCCAATTCGTTACGACTTACGACTTAAGCCTTGCAACTTTGGACGATTGTAAACGTTCTGATTGCAACACATACTCGGCAATACGAAATTTACGCCTTAGACCCTGAAGCTTACGCTTTAGAACTAGTTGAGAATGATGTTTAAAACCACAGATAACAAATTGGGTTAACGTACAAAGCGCGAGGTGGGTCAACTTACCTTTCTATATCGCTGCAAGTGAGAATTAAAATACGTGCATGATGCATCTTTGAAAAACCCAAGGTCGCGATGTGCCTACATATTAGTGTCAAGGCTCGGTCAAACGTGGCGTGCCGCCCGCGTAAAGCAATACTTTTTGAAATTATTTTATTTTTACAATTTCATAGTTTTTGCCGTAGTTATTACATTGTTGTCAGAACACTTCTATCAACTAACCCATAAGCATTCAAGTAACTATGGTTACTTGACAATAATCACCTACATTGTTTAAAAAAAGCAAGTTTTTGGGACCCCCTGATAATATGTTACATTCTAATGTCAACTGGTAATAATATCATAGCAATTAAATCGACTTTGATAAAATTATTTATATTTAAACAAATCATTTTGAAAGGGAAAACTTGAAAAAGTAATAAGATCCCACACATAACATTGTTTGGACTTGAAAAAAAGCCAACCTTACACAATCAAAGCAATGAGATCTGAAAGAAATGCCAAACTTAAGTACCCTCCTACATTTTCGCAATCCTAATACATAAATTCACTTTGTCCTGTGACTGCATTCTTGCAAAGCTTGCAAAATAAATTTGCACGAATTTTTACATTTAAAACAATAGTTTCAAATGAAATTTTGCCACGCTTTACAAGGATTCAGTCACAGGACAAAGTAGTTTTTTAAGATTGCGAAAATGTAGAAGGGTAAAGCTTGTCATTTCTTTAAGATCTCTTTGTTTTTTGGTTGTATTTTTACAAGTTTTTTTTTTATGTGTGGGTTAATATATCTACAAGAATCTATGTCTAACCTTGATGCACGTAACCCTTATTGATTCGGGTTTTTGAATCAAGAATATGGTGGTCGCAGTACAAGATATGAAATATATTGGAATATTTTACATATAATCAATGTTGAACGAAATTAAATGCCAAACAATTTATGGATAGGAAGAAACAGGAGTCATGTATCTTTACTGAGTTACTATAAAACACAACCAGTGACATGAATAATGCCAATTATTATTGTGGGCACGAAAAAGAAGAAAAAAGAGAAGAACTCTTAAGATCGACTATTATTTTGCTATTACATCTAACAAATAAATTGAAATGGGCATACCCAAATCCAAAGAAGTGTATAATTAAACGAGTGGCGCAGCGAACGAGTGGTCTTATTCAACTTAAACGGAGCTTATTCTGTTAGTCTGCGTGTGTATGTGTACGTTGAAAATCAGCCGAATCGCTGAACAGATTGCGCTGAAATCTTAAACAGACACCCGGGTACGAGTTTACTGAGAACTGCTAACAAAATCAGCAAGACCCATAGCGATTTAAACCTACAAGAAATTAAAAATTGAAAACTAGGCTTCCAATGTTTTAGAATTATTTTAACGACAATGGTTTTGATTTTGAAAAGATTTTTTTTGCCCTGTTTTTGCCGGGCCCGTGAAATGCCGTGCCCATGCAAGGTCTGTCGAATGTTGCACGTCAAGGTACCCCAAATTCCGCTCGTAGATTGAGAAAAACCCTTGGAATTTTCACGTATTTCGTACTGGCTATGTTTTCCTTAGTATTGTCACAGATGATGGACTGCACTGCGTTATATGCATTTCAAAGCATGTTTAATAATTTTTAAAATACAATCCAGAAATAACAAAATCTTTCCCGACCAGGGGATTGAACCCACGTCCCCCATATTTCGGCTATAAGGGCGCTTTATCCAACTAGACTAGGGAAACGCCAAAGTCGTTGTTAGACGAGTGAGTGAGTCATGTGTTGAGTACCCGGGAACATTTGCATTTAAGTTTGATAATTATATTGCTATAAATAATAGGGTTTTTAAGTCAGTTGGTATAAGGGCGCGTCAACTGTTAAATCGTAAGTCGCCATTTTAGCCTATGATTGGCTGGGGAGGCCTAAGGTTGTGGAAAAAAGTAATGTTACCGGGTACTCAACACATAGCTAACTCACTCGTTTAACAACGACTTTGGCGTTTCCATAGTGTTTAAAACAGGAATGCGAACATATTTTATAATCTGAAACCAATAATATATACACCGGTAAATTTGTTCAATTTGCTGTACCGGTACATTGTGTTTTATTTATATTAGTATTTCATTGATACAAAATAAAGAACATACATACATACCGGTATATATACAAATGAATGCGGCAGGAATAAGTTCATCCAAATTGTATGTTTTTTGTTTTGTTTTTGCAACCAAACGGAAAATCTCGTATGAGGCCTTGAGTGTTTTTTTCAGAGGTGTGTGTACTTCTGCAAGATAACCGCACCCTACATGCCTGCCCCTTTTTCCCCTTTAAAAAATTTCGATTTGTTTATCTATTAATTCGGCATGTTTTTGTTTGAAAATGTCTCTTTAAATGAGCTGGTTTCATGCAGTGGTTGCGGACAATTTGTCTAAAGACTAAATACAATGCACTGACCCACTTTGCCAAGTGGTGGTGTGGAATATGCATTCAGAAAACATTGACTTAGGATATAAAATTAGTTTTTAAAATAATGTTCTTTCAGCACTGAAGCTCTACAACATTAAAAAAATAGTATAAATTTTTTTCCAAGTACCCCTTTAGAATGTCTCACGTACCCCCAGGGGAAACGCTTACCACGGGTTGAGAACCACTACCCTAGGCAATCCCTTACGATCATTTTTTAATATAATCAACCATAACATATATTAAATAGTGCTAGTATACATCAACTAGAATTAAACTGGATATTCAACGTAGAATAATAAAATCACGGACCCGGCAACTCCACCAACAATGCTTTTCTTATGGAGTTAAAACTTTTCTCGCTCTACCCGGCACCTCCCCCAAAAGGCGTATAACTTTGGCTATATAAATCATTTGTTATGACAGAATACGGTGAATTTGACCTCATTATGATCGAATTGAATACTGTGATGTGCATTTAATTAAAAAATAGCCCATTGGAATAATGTGACCTGTTTCCAGAACAAGAAATGATTCACTGGATGGGAAATCACTTTAATTTACTAGATACAGTTAGTGGTTGCTTCACCGATATACGCGAGACTAATTCGGGAGTTTTTGTCGGTCGATGTCATTTTATATATTCTATATTTGGGGAAAGATTTCCTTCCAAATCATACTCACACCCTATATCTATAGTTATGCACTCAAACGGGTCAGCGTCTGTGTTGTACGTTGTATGTGTGTCCGTGGACGGATAACGGGCGATCCACTAAAACGATTGCTCTGAAATTTCAAACAAACGAAAAATGAATGGGCGCTGTTAACATTTTCATTAAAATCTGGTTACGATTCAGCGCATAAGGAATAATATATTGTGTAGCATTTAATCAAACCAAGTTTTTGAATGTAATAAGATGAATGCATGTCAATGACCAAGGTATACTGAATCTCAGCCCCCAAAGTTCCTCAAAATTTCGCTGGGAGATTGAGTAAACCTTGCAATCTTACCTCGTTCTTTGTATGGGCTGTGATTTCTATACTATTTCGTACAAAAATATGTTCTATAATTATGTTTTTTGAAAAACTAGGGAAACGCCAAAGTCGTTGTTAAACGAGTGAGTGAGCCATGTGTTTAGTACTCGGTATCATTCCCTTCCTATACGGGGCTAGATCCAGCCTTAGGTATAGGGAAGGAATGGGGATGTTCCCGGTACCAACACTCGTCTTACTCACTCGTTTAAAAACGACTTTGGGCGTTTCCCTAGTTAAAACCTTAGTGCATTCAGTCATACGTGATAGTCAGTGATGGGAAGTAAATTAGACGATTTCAGTTAAACCCGGGAACCCAAAATGAATTTGGCAAGTACCTTATGAGTGTCGCATGAAAGCGTATATAAGGGAATAGGGAGCTATACTCAAACCGTGTCCTTACTTGGCCCGGTACCTGAGCGAGACCCTTTCATTTCCTAGGGATTATCCTTTGACCGCAAAACCGGATTGGATGTAATCAAAAGAAGGGTCGCTCAGGTACTGGGCCAAGTAAGACGTGTTTTAGTATAGTTGGGACTAAACCCAAAATAGAATGGACAAAAATCATATACGAGAAGAGTGTTGTAGAAATTAACAAAGTACCAACTCTTGAGTTCAGATGGCGATCTTGCTCTTGGACAAATAAATTATTTAAGTGTTATGTATTTGTAAAGATTTTATATTCTGAGGAAGGAGGTGTTAAAAGTAAAAGAGGTCTTGAGAACAAATCATGCACAAATGATAAGAAATGTGTTCAAGATGTACGTGTTGTTTCAAACCCAGCACGTGTTTCTCATCACCCGACGTTTTTCCACATGCGCAAGAAGTTCTTCTGCAGCAGCGGCGCATCTTGCCTTGGTCGTGAGGCTGCAGCAGTCGTTGCCGCAGTCGTCACAGTCCCGATAGGCCCCGTCCTTCGCCTCTACCGGCGTGTGGGAGTGCGCCCTTACGTTCAGCTGAAAGAAGCCACAGACATCTTATATTGCCATCTTCCTCATCCCCTCTTTTTTACAGTCTTTTTTAAAAAAAAAGCGGTTAAAACTCCTTTACCGCCTTTAATAATGCTTTTGCTACAATGTCGCCATTTAAGACTATTCCCTGTCCCTTTTACACAAAATGGCTCCCAAAGTTCGAGAGGATAACTCGAAAAGAGATATCAAAATGGCGGGTTTTTTTAAACTTAACCTTTTTCAACAATCGAAGTGGGACCCCAAACAAATCTTCGGTTAGTTGTACAAGCGTATAATCAAAGAGGTGTATTCGTCAATATAACAATTTTCATGTTCGTATTTGGGGACTTGTACATTTATAACTGGCACTATGACGTAGGTAATCTGTGAGTTAAAAATGTCGACAGCTACGTTGAAAATAAAAAATATATAGGCTGCATTTGCCATTACATTTGTAATTTACTGTGCCCAATTCATAACAACTTTAATCCATATGTTGCTTTAATTGATAATGATTTAAAAACTTACTCTGTATATGGGGTTTGAGAGGGTAGTTACGAGAGTACTATCTCAAATCCATGCTCTGACTTTATACAACTGATACTTTACATTGATATTCAAACATCTTACACAATCTCAAACCACAAACAAAATCTTTCTTGGCATATAAATTGTGCACCCAAAGACAAGAGTAAATCAAAGTATGTGGAAACAACATTTTTTATCCAATATGTATCCCATATGGCATTAGAAAATTTTTCCTTATTTACAATAGCCTTTTTCCCTAGATTGGATAACACAAGAGATAATTAATGGTGGATTCGTTTTTTGTGTCTCGCCTTGATTTACATCTGTGCACCTGCTTACCTCGTTAAACGCTACACCGTTGCTCGAGTCCTGAATCAGCACCTCCTTGGCTGATGAAAGTTGAGGCTGACAACGCCGTCTCTCTTCGGTCACGTACACGGGCTCGTTTTTACGACCCCAATATAGTGTTGCCTAAAGTGCAGTGCAGTTCTTGCCATTCTTTTTTTTCATTTTCTGACAATCTTTTTGCTGATCTTAAAAAAAGTCCCGTCATGGAAACGCGGTGTGTTCCCATGTAATAGTTTCGAAGGGTGTTCCGTCAGTTGCCTTATTAACCGCGTGTTAGATCTCGTTGTATTTCAGGATACTGATGTCCCAGTCGCAGTGATCAGGGTCATGTAGATCAAGCAATACAGTGGTATTGACTGGTTCTTCTTGTTTGTTTTGACGTGGATGTCGTGTTTTAAGTTTGCGCGTGGCTCCCTTCTCGGTCAGTACAGGGTTCATTGCAGATGTGCGAGTTTAAAAGGGAAATGCTCCAATGGCAATCCCCTCAGGGTTTACGAATTCCTTCTTCTCAGTGATCGGTGTCGGTGATCTGGGTTTGGGTTTTCCAATATCTTTTATCTTGTTGCAGAGATCGGTGTCCCCTCGTTGCAGCAGGACATGCACATGATCATCGGTAGCGGGTGTTGGTAAATCTATCTCTATCTCTAGCCGATCTAAAATAATCCGTGCCCATTTTTTACAGTCGGTCCTTTTCGTTCTGAGCTATGGTTGTTTTCATCATCTATATTGGTTGAAGGTCGATAGAAGTTTTCTGTACTAAAAGATCGGTTATTTTTTCGTGCGTTCAGATTAAATTTTCTTTTTGTTCGGTAATCATCGATTACAGGTAGAACTGTCAACGGATCAGCTTCTTGTGAGGGTTGAACTTCTCTTCGTTGTCGTCGGGCTCGGTTACATGCTAAGCTTCGGCTTGTAGAACGCACAGTTGATCGAGTTGTCAGCTACTTGTGAGGGTTGAACTTCCTCTTCGTTTTTCGTCGGTCTCGGTTACATGCTAAACTTCGGCTTGTAGAACTGCACAGTTGATCGAGTTTTTTTGATAACATCGAGGAGACACCTTCATATTCAAATCACTACTTCGAAAATTTGTAGACGCAATCACTCTCAGCACCCATGCACAAGAGCTTATTATGTAGGTTCTATAAAGTCGCCACAAATGTTTGTTAGAACTTCAAAAAACCCAAAGGAAAGAAGTCAATGTCAAATCGTTTCAAAACAAAAACAACAGCACAAGATTCAAAACAATGTATAACTGTCACTAAACGGTTGCTTGATTCGATCAGAGTGATCGATAACAGTCGAAGTTCAAAATCATGTGCGATAAACAGAACAAAAGAAAAGAACATGCTGTTGCAGCCAAGGTCCCCTGTATCTACTCCTAGCGGAGGTCATGCGAAGTCGCCCTGTGCGCGGAAGCGAAGCTTACGGAAATCTAGGGGACCTTGGGGTTCAGCAGATTGTGGAAATTTGGTTAAAAAAATATCCACGAAGCTATAATTTTTTATTTGGGAAAATGAATTTCCTTCAAAACATTCAACGGGGCGATAATGTCCGACTATATCCCACTTCTGGTATGTAATTTTCTAACCTCCCTTTCTCCGGTGATGAGTTAGTTTGGCAAGGGTTATGTTAAGCCACGATTTGGCCACGGTGTTGTTGTTTGGGGGCAGGTGCAAATAACGTAAGAGTTAAAACCACAAGCGATAGTTTTAAAATGTTATCGAGGGCGAAGGTCGTTCGCCCGCAGCCAAACGCACGCGACTGCTAGAAAGGCGATGACTAACTCGACCCTGTTTACTCCTACCCGAGTTGGGGGGTTTTCAGCTATCTGCACACGCCGTCCCGAAAGATTTTCAATCTTGAAACTCAGTATATACCTGATTTTGTGGTCCATGACATACCAAAAAAAAAATAAACCCGATCCGATAACCCGTTCTGTGTTAAAAAAGTTGCGTAAATATCGACGATAATCGTCCGGCTGATTGGTTGGTTGGTTCGGTTGGGGGGGGGGGGGGTAGTGGATTTTTGACAGAGAGGAATAAGAGCCTACAGAGAAAACGGTACATCTTAGAACTATGAAACTTTAACCACACTAGATGTACCTCAGACTCACAACTTCCGCCGAGAGACAACAACATTTTTCCACCCCCAACACCCCCTAAATCATCCCCTAAAATTAAAATAAATTCATAGCTCTAACCCAAAATTGAATTTTTAGTCAAATTAGTTATTAAAATTATGTTCTTATGTTTTTAACCAATCGGGCTATTCTCATTATATAAACCACATTTTGTCAACCCCCATCCCTAATAGTTTATATTATTTTTACCTTGATTTCCAGCATTCACCACGAAGGCACCTAATGATTTTTCATTATGAAATTTGACATGATGGTACATAATAATATTAAAATAATCCGCCAAGAGGCAATTAAACGATATTCCACCCCCAACACCCCCTAAAATTGGAATAATTCATAGCTCTAATCTAAAATTGATGTTTTTTTCAAATTAGCTATTAAAATTATGTTTTAATGTGTTTTAACCCAATCGGCCTATTCTCATTTCCTAAACCCCATTTTTCAACCCCCATCCCTTATAGCTTATATTATTTTTACCTTGATTTCCAGAATTCACCATGAAGGCAAACCCAATGAGTTATCAGCATGAAATTTGGCATGATGGTACATACTAAAATAAAAATCATTCCCGAGAAGCAAGCGATATTCCACCCCCAACCCCCCTAAATCATCCCCTAAAATTGGATAATTTATAACTCTAAAACCCAAAATTGAATTTTATTCATGTTATTAAATAATGTTTAATGTGCTTTAACCCAATCGGGCCCATTCTCATTTCCTTTGTACATTTTTTCAACCCCCCTCCCCAATAGTTCATATTATTTTTACCTTTATCTCTAACATTCACCATGACACCATGACCATGACAGTCGGTCCTTTTTCCCTTCTGAGCTATGGTTGTTTCATCATCCGATATTGGTTGAAGGTCGATAGAAGTTTTCTGTACTAAAAAATCGGTTATTTTTCGTGCGTTCAGATTAAATTTCCTTTTTTTCGGTGAATCATCGCTTACAGGTAGAACTGTCAACGGATCAGCTACTTGTGAGGGTTGAACTTCCTCTTCGTTGTCGTCAGTCTCGGCTTTAATCCTGTCAAATAAGATCGTATATTGACATTTGGAGGAAAAAATTGCGATGTCCCTGAATTTTTGAAGAGACCTTCCTTATATAATACTTATTAACATACTAAAACTCCCCTACAATCGGACTGGAGCTTCGGCCGCCATATTGGAAAATGGCGACCAAAAGGTATTTGTTATCGAATATCTCCAAATTGGTTTGAGATAGACAAAATATCTCAATGGCAAAAATATTCCACATTTAATTCCCTACAAAACAGTGTCTTCTATAGTTTTGGTAGGGGCAAAGGTTACGTCACAAAATCGTGGTTTATATGTTGCTCATTGGAGTACCGGCTTATTTCCAAATTTTTACGCCCAGCATCAAACAATGCCCGGTAAATCCGTAAGAAATCGATTTAAATACAAAAAGGACTTTTGTACGGGGTTCATGAAAGCTTCCATTAGTATTTTAAAAAATCAGGTCTGCGAAATTGAATTTTGCATTTACCCGGAATTTGGGTTTTTCCATTGTTGGCTTTTCATCAAAAATGCCCTTTTTGACTGTCCATTACGAAGCATTAAATAGCATTGGAGGAAAAATTATTTCTATGCACATTGAAATGACATAAATAATGAGCCGATTACAACCAAAGTTTAAATCCAATATGGCAGCTAATTCCTATAATTCACAATATGAATACTGTTTTCGTGCTGTTTTACACTCGTTTTGTTACATAATTCACTTTGATGTTGTGGATATTAGGAATTAGCAGCCATATTGGATTTAAACTTTGGTTGTAATCGGATCATTATTTGAGTCATTTCAATGTGCGTAGGAAGAATTTTTCCTCCAATGCTATTTAGTGCTTAATAATGGACAGTCAAAAAGGGCATTTTTGAGGAAATGCCAACAATGGAAAAACCCAAATTCCGGGTAAATGCAAACTTCGATTTCGCAGACCTGATTTTTTTAAATACTAATGGAAGCTTTCATGAACCCCGTACAAAAGTCCTTTTGTATTTAAATCGATTTCTTACGGATTTACCAGGCATTGTTTGATGCTGGGCGTGAAAATTTGGAAATAAGCCGGTACTCCAATGAGCAACATATAAACCACGATTTTGTGACGTAACCTTTGCCCCTACCAAAACTATAGAAGACACCTGTTTTGTAGGGAATTAAATGTGGAATATTTTTGCCATTGAGATATTTTGTCTATCTCAAACCAATTTGGAGATATTCGATAACAAACACTTTTTGGCCGCCATTTTCCAATATGGCGGCCGAAGCTCCAGTCCGATTGTAGGGGAGTTTTAGTATGTTGATAAGTATCCTTTAAGGAAGGTATCTGCAAAAATTCAGCGACATCGCAATTTTTTCCTCCAAAAATTCTTATTTGACAGGATTACTTGTAGAACTGCACAGTTGATCGAGTTGTTTGGTAACATCGAGAAGCCACCTTCATATTCAATCACTACTTCGAAAGTTTGTAGACGCAATCACTCTCAGGCACCCAGGCACAAAAGCTTTTATGTAGGTTCTATAAAGTCGCTACAAATGTTTGTTAGAACTTCAAAAACCAACGGAAAGAAGTCAATGTCAAATCGTTTCAAAACAAAAACAACAGCACAAGATTCAAAACAATGTATAACTGTCACTAAACGGTTGCTTGATTCGATCAGAGTGGATCGATAACAGTCGAAGTTCAAAAATCATGTGCGATAAACAGAACAAAAGAAAAGAACATGCCGGTTGCAGCCAAGGTCCCCTGTATCTACTCCTAGCGGAGGTCATGCGAAGTCGGTCTGTGCGCGGCAGCGAAGCTTAACGGAAATCTAGGGGACCTTGGGTTGCAGCAGATTGTGGAAATTTGGTTAAAAAAATATCTACGAAGCTTTAATTTTTTATTTGGGAAAATGAATTTCCTTCAAAACACTATCAACGGTACGATAATGTCCGACTAAATCCCACTTCTGATATGTAATCTCTAACCTCCCTTTCTCCGGTGATGAGCTAGTTTGGCAAGGATTCGGTTTGGCCTCGGTGTTTTCGGTGGTCAAATAACGTAAGAGTTACACACAAGTGGTAGTTTAAAATGTTATCTAGGGCGACGGTCGTTCGCCCGCAGCCAAGCGCACGCGACTGCTAGAAGGCGATGACTAACTCGACCCTGTTTACTCCTACCCGAGTTGGGGGTTTTCAGCTATCTGCACACGCCGTCCCGAAAGATTTACAATCTTGAAACTCAGTATATGACCTGATATGTGGTCCATGACATACCAAAAAAAAAATCAGCCCGATCCGATAACCCGTTCTGTGTTAAAAAAGTGCGCTTTAATATCGACGATAATCGTCCGGCTGATTGGTTGGTTGGTTGGTTGGGGGGGGGGGGGTAGTGGATTCTGCGAGAGGAATAAGAGCCTTCAGAGAAAACGGTACATCTTAGAACTATGAAACTTGGACCACACATAGAATAACCTCAGACTCACAAACTTCCGCCGAGAGACAAGCAATATTTCACACACACCCTAAATCATCCCCTAAAACTAAAATAATTCATAGCTCTAACCCAAAATTGAATTTTTAGTCAAGTTAGTTATCCTTCTCTACACGTTGGGCCTTGTTATCAATGATCATGATCAATGATGATGATCAGTTTGACATGAAATTTTTTAAATAATTATATATCTGATATAATTATATATATATGAGTCAAGATTTGAACACAAAAATGAAGATTGAACCCAAGAATAAAGATTTCGCGTTCGGTGGTTTCTTCCGCGAAAGTTTGATTATACTCCCTGATTTGCTGTTCCTGATTTTTGGCAAACCTCATATTCGTTTGAGTGGGATCGTCTAATAAATCAGTTTTTTTCTTTTCGTTTTTCTTTTTTAATGTTTTTTTTTCTTTTCTTTTCTTTTCATTCTCCACCCTTTTTTATATTTGATTCATTCATTAAATGCATATAATATCATTCAATTTGTTACCAAAATTCTTGTGTTAAATGCATTGTTGTTGTAATGCTACTATTTCAAATATTTACGAAAATGTAATTTATTTTTGTTTCTGCATCTATGTAATTTAGATTTATTTAGTTGTCCTCCTTTGTAATCAGTTTTTATAACTGAATAGGATAGACGTTAAATAAACAAATAAATAAATAAATAAATAAAATTAATAATTATCTCAACTAATTAAACAAAGGTTAAATTAAATTATTACAATTAAGGACAAAGATCGACATCAATCAACCATCAGGATTGTGACAAGAAGAGGATCGTTTGACGTGACGCAATAATAATCAAAGAGCAGAGGGATTTAATTAATGACAAGACAATTTAGTAAGTTGGGAATGTTCAAGAGATTTGAATGAACGAAATAACCAATTCACTACTGCAACATGCAGTCAATACCAAACCACAGCGATATCTACCCAAAACACACCAGGGGAAGATACCCCCCCCCCCCTAGCCCTAGTTAGCTACCATTGAAGTCGGCCGCTTGCTGCGATACTATATCAATTAACATGCACAGACTAATCACATCGACAGGTGAGATCACATACGATAGGGCTGGATTACGTAAAGCTTGTCAAACAATCAACTGTTCAACAAGAAATTTCCCGGGGTAGAATTAGGTCCAGAGCATGGCTTTGCTAAACGTATAGGCGAGAGAAGAGAAAGACCTTCTCGCAGCCAGAAACTAGAGGCGAGCTCTTAATATTCCGTTGCCGGTGAACTAGCCCCCTTCCCTTGGCGACCTCCCGGACCACGATAACGACAATGATACCACGAACGATGACAAGGCGGTGACAAAAGCTACGTGAACCCCCCCCCTTTCTTCCTCCTACCGTTGACGCGCCCTTTATTAAGTAAGTCAAAACTTTTCAAATATTGTCGAATCATTCAACTTTAAATTCAATTAACAATTTGTCTTTTACCATCAACATCATCTCTTATCATTCTCATTCAATTTAAAACAACATTACAATTAAACTCACAAGCAACTCAATTTACTTACTTACAATATCACAGGCGGCGCAATATGACCTAACTGGTTGAAGCGCCCTGGTTTCTCACATGTCTTAATTGTTATCTGTGGCATCTTGACTTAATTTCCGCTTAATCATCGCTTTTTTAACTCCTCTGAATTAGGCACCTGGGAGATGAGTTAAAAAAGAGATTTTGATAATTTTTCATCCCATTTTAAACTCAGAAGGAATGATCGCATCCCAACGAAAATTAGCGTGGGTTGTTAGGTACCTAGCTCTGATTATGATGTATTCAAAGTTCATTTCACGTTTCATGGCGGCTGGGAAACACCCTGAAAACTAAAAAACGTGTATTTTTTACGAGGTACCTGAGTGTATAGTACCTTATAGCTGGCACCTAGGTAATAGGCTTTGCGAAATAAAATCTTCAGTAGACAACCTTAATGCCTACTACTTATGGGGTAGAAATTTGGTGGAAATAACAAATCCAAGGGCTATATTATGGGGCTTAATCCGATATTTTACCGAATATATCTAAGGAAATCCATGAATAAATTCTTCAGTTAGGATTTTAAAGTGAGAGTTTTGACCCAGGTACGTCCCAAAATATAGTCTCGGTGCGTAGTATGTGAGCAACCTCTAATTGCGAATGACATTATTACGTAACATGATTTGAGTGCTCCTAAACGTAAGTAAACATATTTTTGACTACATACTCGTAGGTTCGTGACCCTGCAGATTGTAATAATTACCTTTTTCTGCCATGATTGACTTATACGGTATCAAGTCTGGCCTATTTACTAATTATTTACAACAATGAGACAATCATCAAGCATTACTGTGCCAAAAGAAAAACGTTTACCAAATTATATTGAAAAAATAGAAAATTTGACCTTCATTGACCTCTGCTGGCCACAAAATTAATTTTAACAATTGAAATATTTTTTATTCGAAAGATCATTAAAAAATCTTAGATTACATACCATGGATACTAGGTTTCAAATATGTATTTTTTTATTCAATTTTATTATATTTTCATTTAGGGGATGATTAGACCCACCCACCCAAAAGGGATTTTAGGGGTTTCTTTATAGGTTATTAAGTTTTGTTTTCTGAATTCAATGTTACTAAATTCGCTTCTGTTGCAATTTGTCCTAGGTTCAGGCCTCAAATTTGTGTATAGACCCCGGACTATAAGGGATACCAGGGTAGAGGCTTCGAGCTCCACGACCATTCCCCAAAACAGACGGACGATACAAACCAATAAACTGAATGTGGTCATGCCAAGATAAAAATATGTTTGTTGAAGAATAGGCCAAAGGAGTATTTTTTATTTTAGTACAGAGATGCGATTTGTTGCTTATAGTACACGAACCTTCATATTTAAAACACAATTAATAAATTTACCGTCGCGTTTACTACACTTAAAAATATTATTACAACAATAAACCACCCTCCGTAATATTAACTCGATGTAAGGCAAAAAAATAATAAAATTAAAAAGTATAGACCCGGCGCCTCCACCAACAACGCTGTTCTTATGGAGTTAAAACTTTTCATAGTCTACCCGGCGCCTCCACCAACAATGCTATTCTTATGGAGTTAGTCTTCACGAGGCAAACATGTACTCGGCACACTCGTAAGCTCTCAAATTAGTTTGTAATAAGCTCTGGAGAAAGATTGAAACTACATTCACATGACACAGATATTTTTATGCAGCACAACGTAACAACAAACAGAATTGCTTTATGTTATAAACCCTACTATTCACCCTTGTTAATCGTTAAGTCCACGCGACGGGAGCAACCTCTTCTTGTTCCCCTTGCGTCTACTTTATGCGTAACCATGATATTAAAGTATGGTTTATTACATCTTTCAACCTCCGTCTGGGCCCGGGGTACAATTGGCCCAGAGCAGGGCTATGCTAATCGTAAAAGGCGATTCAAGAGAAAATGTCCACCTCGCAAACATAAGCTTGTAAGAAGGGTAATATATTACTCCCCCAAAAAAGAGGCGAGCTCTGGTAATCGTCGTCGGGGACCTTGCCCCCTTCCCTTGCCGACCCCTCGACGACGATGACGACACTGACACCACGAACGATGACGAAGACAATGACGTGGCTGGTTCTGACCAGCATGGGCCCCCATTCCCCCCACCCCCTTAGGCTAGAGGGGTGCATTATGACCTAACGGTTGACGCGTTCTTAATTTAAATAAACCAAAGTCCTCTTAAACATGCACTCTGATATTCCCTACTCCCTCACAGATTGTAACAGCTGTGGTGTCAGTTGGCCAAGCAACAGGAATCTGCTTAACACGCAAGTCCGATATCCTCTTATTCACATTTATTCATGAAATCTTGTTTTTATGCCAATACTCTCATCTCCATCATTTTCTTTTCTTTTTTGAACTTAAACCCTAAACTAATTTCATTAAATTTTAATATCACAGGCAGCGCAATATGACCTAACCGGTTGAAGCGCCCTAGTTTCTCACGTCTTCGTCGTCGTGGTGGTGGTGGTGGTGGTCACTCTGTGACATTTTCTAAGCACACAGTTCACAGTGCTTTAAACAAGTGATAATTAATTTGTCTTTCGTGTGCATTTACATAAATGGTATTGCATCATTATATATATATTTCTTTCATCATTATCTATTCCCCTTCAATCTCTCATCTCTCTAGGCTAGCCTATCATTTTTACCTCTTCATCATCAACAACACCTCGGTCAAGCGGCAAGTTCGCCGTCTCCACAAGTTAACTGTCTCACACCAAGATGAGCTAGTTTGTGACTTTGTTTTCTTCATTGTTTTCCCCTCGTTTCTATTGGCATCATCTCCTTGGTGCCAACAGGCTTAAACAAGGCATATCTCAATGTGCTTCGCTCAAACATGTATGTGACGCCTGCGCGACATTTTAAAGTAAAATATCAGAACAATAGTCAAGATTTGAATGAGGCTAGGGCCCTGGGCTAATATAACTGAAATAGAATAAAAGTTGACGTTTCGTCTGCCATTTGTTAATTGCAATGTCACTGCACATCGATAATCTTTTGAGCGTATTTAGTGTGCGGTGCTTTTAGTGTTTCACTACTGAGCCACCCGCAGCACGCAGAACGTTAGAGTCCGTGTTGATCTAGGAGCTGGAGCCGGAGGACCTGCCCAACGGGGAAACTTCTTTATCGGCTGAGCTGTTACTAACATCTCCAACACCTTCTTATATTTGATTAACTTAGAAAACAACATTACAAATAAACAACTAACTCAATATTGTATGAAACACAATGACAGGCGGCGCATAATAACAATACCGGTTGAAGCACCCTTGATTCTTACGTCTTTTTATTTAAAGATCGAAATGATGTGTGGTAATTTCGGGTACGATAGAATATGGATTTGAAATTTTTAAATATCTTTTTTGCTTATTATTTGTTATTTATTTACTTTATCATGATTTTTTTCATATTCTATTATGTTACAAACCTACTTGTAAAACAATATTAAAAACAAATAACACATTGAAGTCTTTAACTTATAATATCCCAGGTGGCGAAACATTACATACCCAGTTGAAGCGCCCTAGTATCTAGCGACGACGTATGTTGTACGAACATGTTAAGAATATGTAGCTTCAGGAACTCAATTCAGCTACAAATCATTTTGACAAGAAACTATATATCCTACTTGCCTAACTTTCCCCGGGCCCGGGGTAGATTGAGCCCAGAGCATGGCTCTGCTTATAGTCAAGGCGAGGAA
Source organism: Sweltsa coloradensis (assembly GCA_024449915.1). Classification (NCBI taxonomy): domain Eukaryota; kingdom Metazoa; phylum Arthropoda; class Insecta; order Plecoptera; family Chloroperlidae; genus Sweltsa; species Sweltsa coloradensis. The sequence goes on from JAMZAV010003333.1 coordinate 57,638, forward strand.
AGAGTAAAATTCCATCTCACAAACATCAGCTAGAACGTATAGAGCAGTAGGCTATATGAATCATTGAAACTAGACGCGTCGTCAGGGACCCATCCCCATCATCTTGACGAACTCCGCGACGACGACCATGATAATTTACTAACGATGGCAAAGAAAACGACGACAACAACGAGAGACCCCAACCAGCTTTGCCCCCCCCCCCCACATGTGGCTGTTCTGACCAGCATCGGACTTTCCTCCAAACACCCCCTAGGCTAGAGTGGCGCACACCAATCTAAGTCTCCCTATCCTTGTCTTGTTTCAGGTGTCCACGGCTTCAGTTGATGTAGTCGCCAACCAAGTTCCGCGCTCAGACAACCAGACGTGAAAGGTTCGTTGATTTGTCCTGTCTCAAATTGTTTTAAAACATTTCTGAACCAGCGGAAACGTGTCATAGAACAGGGAAGTTGTGATTTAGAATCTTCTTTCATATTGGGATAATGGCGACAAACTATCTCAATTTATAATTTATCATAAATTCTCATTACATCAAATTTGTTAACCATATAAAAAAAATCTAATGCTAACACTGTCATCCTCTATCATATTCTTCACTTTCATTAACTTATAAGACAAACAAACCATCAAACACACCATAAACTAATTTACACATACTGCGCAAAATGACCCTACCGGTTGAAGCGCCCTAGTTTCTCACGGCGTCTATAATATATTCCGTTTGCGGTATTATGCATTGATAACTTTACTGTTGTGTGCCCTAAAACCCCACTAACTAACTAAATATATTCATGTGTATTGTAAATTGCATAATATGCAATGTAATCTAAGAGATACCTGTTCAAAGTTTAGTCTGAGAAATTGTCTACAAAGCACGCTAGTCTCTCAATTCCTCACCAGGTAGCGTGCGAGTCGCAAGTAATTCCGAGACACTCTAACTCTGAGCAAAGAGATAGTCATACGTAGCGTGTGAGACTCTGATGAGGCAGGTCACGGGCTCGAATCCCACCACCGGCAGTCCTAACTGAAAGTTTTCCCCGAGGTTTTCTTCAGTAGTTAATGCGAATGCTGGTAGTGAGTCCTCTGTAACAGCCCTCGGCATTCCCTTATCATATGGACATCAATCCAGAAATTAAACTATCTATCTCAGCGAGGTATCAGGACCTACGGGAGTGTTTCCCAATTAATGAAGTTGAGAAACCTTCTTATCAGTTACCTAACACCCTAATAACCTGGTTTGTCACCTACACCGGTCATCCTTACTTAAAAGTGTTATGCACACGGTAGCGTGAGAGTCGCAAGCAATACCGTAATAACTCTACTTCCAGTTTGAACAGAGCGCCGTATACTTTGTGTCCGTCTGGTCCTGAGTTTGAACATTCAGTTGCGCGTTATGACCTCACGGTTGACGCGCTCTTAGTAAAAGTAAACATTTAACATTCAGTTGAACATCAAAGATTTACTTTTTTTTTCTATCATAAGATAACGGTGACAAACTTTCACTCTCATATGAACCCAGCAATACGTAAGTAATGGTAAAGTGATGGCCTTCTGCCGGCACTTCTGGCCACTGCTGGACATAGCCTGTCGAGCAACTGAAAAGTGTCGAACCATCAATGGCCATTTTGTGGCAGGCAAATTCAGACATTATAATCACATTATTTTCTTTCAAATAACTTATGTCTCTTTTGCTATTATTTAATTCTCCAACACCTTCTTCTTTTTATAAATTAATAAAACAATATAACGATCTGAATATTGTATTAAACACTATCACAGGCGGCGCAATATCACCTAACCGGTTGAAGCTCCCTAGATTCCCATGCTGCCTTTGCATCAAAACAGGAATACTTCTGATTTGGACTTAAGTCCATCAGTTCACAGGAATTTGTAAACGGTGACTTTGGAGCCGCCCCAGCAACGAGACGCATTATAAATTTAATGTTGTTCTGAATCGGCCTTGTTGATTCTGGGTGTGATCAGAGGGTTATCCGCGGTTAACGCTCAGTCGTCGATTGCGTCCCGTCCAAGCCCGGGGTAGAATTGGCCCAGTGCATGGCTCTGCTAATCGTAAAAGACGATTCAAGAGAAAAAGTCCACCTCGCAAACATCAGCTAGAAAGAGCGGAGGATCTTACTCTCCGATAATAGAGGCGAGCTCTGGCAATCGTCGGAGACACTTGCCCCCTCCCCCTCCTCCCTTAGGCTAGAGTGGTGCATTATGACCTAACGGTTGACGCGTCCTTAATCAATTTTAAAAAAAAAAAGTTCCGCGACTCAGACAACCAGACGTGAAAGGTTCGTTGATTTGTCCTGTCTCAATTGTTTCAAAAACATTTCTGGACACAACGGAAACGTGTCATGAACAGGAAGGTTTTTAGAGTCTTCTATCATATAATAACGGCGACAAACTATTTTTTTTTTTTTTTATTTTACACTCATTTTCATTATAATATAATTTTTATGAAACAAATACCTTTTCTTTTGATATGACTATCATCCATATCCTATTATTCTATTCTTTCATTAACTTAGATAAACAATATCATCAACACACCATAAACTCATTTCGTGAACATTCATATGCCCTAACCGGTCGATGCGGCCTAGTTTTTCACGTCGTCGTACTTCGTTCAATATTAAGAGTAGTGTAATCCATGAGCCAAAGTTTGTCTAAGGAATTGTCTACAAAAGCACACTCCCCCGTCTGGGCCCGGGGTAGAATTGGTCCAGAGCATGCTCTGCTAATCGTACAAGATGTTTGTTTATTTGGATTAAGGGCGCGTCAACCGTTAGGTCATAATGTAGCACTCTAGCCTAGGGGGGGGGAGGGGCCTAATGCTGGTCAGAACCTGCCACGGGTAAGGAGAAGAAGGGGGTTCTCACGTCGCGGTCGTCATCGTCTTTGTCTTCGTTCGTTGTGTCATTGTCATCGTCGCCGGGGGGTCGTCAAGGGAAGGGGGCAAGGTCCCCGACGACGATTGCCAGAGCTCACCTCTAGTTTTGAGGAGTAAGTTACTCAGCTTTTACTAGCTGATGTTTGCGAGGTGGACTTTTTCTCTTGAATCGCCTTTTACGATTAGCAGAGCCATGCTCTGGGCCAATTCTACCCCGGGCCCAGACGTTACAAGGTGATTCAAGAGAAAAAGTGCACCTCGCAAACATCAGCTAGAAAGAGCGGAGTATCTTACTCCCCGAAACCAGAGGCGAGCTCTGGCAATCGTCTTCGGGGACCTTGCCCCCTTCCCTTGACGACCCCCCGGCGACGATGACAATGACACAACGAACGATAACAAAGACGATGACGACCGCGACGTGAGAAACCCCCCTTACCCGTGACTGGTTCTGACCAGCATGGGCCTCTCCTCCCCACCCCCCTTAGGCTAGAGTGGTGCATTATGACCTAACAATTGACACGTCCTTAAGGGATCGTTCACCTCTTATGTAAAGGTGTACCCAGACATCTATTTACCTAAGTAGACTCCATTTACAACAAATTCTTTCTTGAAAAATAATCCTAAATAATCATATATATTAATTGTTAAATATGTAATGAAATTGAATACGTTTTCGCACTTCGCTGTTACTGGCAAACAACGCACGACACGGCTTTGGCTTCCGAGTCGAGTAGCCGGGTGACGCGGCGAACTGAGTTATCGTATTGGACATTTAAAGATGCTTGGCGAGGGGGGATATGACATTGTAGTAAAGTATGGCATACTCGCTTCAAATTAGGTTGAAATAAAAACGCATGATATGTTGTTTTTCGGCTCAAGTGTCAAGTGTAGAGGTGTTTAACGAAGTTATGTCGTTTGACAATTTACTTCATAAGCGCACAGCGCACTTACTGTATACACATACAAAACCTCGTACACCTAGCTGAAATATAGATTTACTGCCGATGCCAGTACGTTATTTATTCATCCTTTTGTCGAGTATGCTGTTGATGTGGATTTTTAAATCTTTGTTTGTGTTTGGAATGGTTCTTCTAATCTATATAGCATGACCTTACCGGTTGACGCGCTCTAGATCCTGATAATGTCACTGATGATTGCGGCTAAAACATCTTTAAAACTAGGAAAACGCTTAAGTCCCGCCGCGTTGTTGGATGAACGTATATGGTGCATTGAGATGCCATGTGTTACGCGGATTTTCTGTTGTTCTGTGAAAAAATCATTACTAAGTCGAAGATTTTTTTTAATTAAATTAAATTATGTAAAAAAATTAACTTAATTTTTATAAATAAATTAAATAAAATAAAAAATTAATCTTAATTGTTTTAATAAAACGTAATTTTTTAAAAAGTCGTAAAATCGCAATTTTCATAAGAAATAATTATTCGATTGCGCTCAAATTTAACACGAATATATTAATTCATGAAATTAAGGTTCTGTAAAAAAAATCATTACAATAGGATAAGGCATGTAGGTGTTATAAGTCAAAGAATGTTTTTAAAACAGAAAAAAACATAAAATTTTGATTTTCATGAGAAATAATTTTTCGATTACGCTCAAATTTCACACGAATATCTTTATTCATAAAATTAAGGTTCTGTGAAAAAATCATTACAATGCGGATAAAGCATGTAGGTGTTATAAGTCGAAGAAATTTTTTGAAAATCGAAAAAAATCGTAAAATTGCGTTTTTTATGTGAACAAATTTCCCGATTGCGCTCAAAACGTGGCAGTTCTAAGTTCAGAGATTTCGAAGGTCTCCATAAAATTTCATTGCAATCGGAGTATCGGTTTAGCCGGAATCGTGTTAACAAACACACAAAAATACAGAAAGAAAGAAAGAAAAAAAAAAAAAAAAAAACATTCCGGATTTTTTTCTCCAGTGTAGTGAAATGGAATCTTCGCTTCGCTCGCTACGCTCGCTACGCTCATCCAACAAAGCTGATGTTGATTATACTAGGAAAACGCTTAAATCCCGCCGCGTTGTTGGATGAGCGTAATTGGTGCATTGAGTTGCCAAGTGTTATGCGGATTTTCTGTTCTGTGAAAAAATCATAACTAAGTTGAAGATTTTTTTAAAATTAATTTAAATTAAATAAAAAAAACATTAATTTTTATTTTTTTAATCAATCGTAATTTTAATAAAGAAAAAAATCGTAAATTTCGATTTTCATAAGAAATAACTATTTGATTGAGTTAAAATTTCACACGAATATATTCATTCATAAAATTAAGGTTCTGTGAAAAAATCATTACGATCGGATAAAGAATGTGGGTGCTATAAGCCAAAGAAATTTAAAAAAATCAGAAAAAGTCGTAAATTGTGATTTTTTAAAGAAATTTATCTGGCGATAACGCTCAAATTTCACACGAATATATCAATTCATAAAATAAGGTTATGTGAAAAAATTATTACCATCGGACAAGCATGTAGGTGTTATAAGTCGAAAAATTTTGAAAAAAAATCGAAAAAAAAAATCGTAAAATTGCGATTTTCATAGAAATAATTTTTCGATTGCGCTCAAAAACGTGGCAGTTCTAAGTTCAGAGATTTCGAAGGCCTCCATAAAATTTAATCGCAATCGGAGTATCGGTTTAGCCGGAATCGTGCGGACAAACAGACAAAATACAAACAAAAAAACAAAAAAACATTCCGGAATATTTTCTCCAGTGTAGTAGAATGGAATCTTCGCTTCGCTCATCCAACTAAAAGTTTGTTATGCAGTTTTTTTAAAAGGAACTTAATAGTTTTATCAAATAGCTTCAAATTATGTAATAATTTCTTACATCGAGTAGGTTTAGATTCCATGATGGCTCTTGCACTTTCTATATATTATGTTTCATTATTTAAAATGTGCAATGTTTCTAATTGCTAGCGTCCTGAAACTAGAGGTAAGCTCTGGTGGTCGTCGTCCGGGATCCATCCCCATCTTTGACGACCTCCAAAACGACGACAACGACAAGATGACGACCACAACAAGAGAACCCCCTAACCCCCCCTTCCCCCCTCCTTCCCCACCTACATTTGCACCCTGACCGTGGCTGGATCTACACATTGGTATTTCTTCCCCTAGGCTAGCGTGGAGCACTATGACGTAACGGTTGGCGTGCCCTTGAACCAAATAATCACACAAACAACAATTTCATTTTATTTTATTCACAGATTCGTACAAAGTAAAAATATACCATCTCCTGAGAGAGAGGGAGTGAATAACTATAATAGAATAGTGAATAGTGAATAGTCTGTTAATGTGAGACCCAGGTTCTACACTGGAGTGTCATGTCTCCCGACTGGTCTGTGGCTGGGTCTAGCTAGCATAGTTCTAAAATACTTTCGTATTCAGAGTCTACATTGAAGAGGGACATTAATTCAAAAGCCGACCAAGCCAACTCTGTAGGCGCCGACACAATCAACGAGCGAACAATGACCAACGCGCGGAAAGCACCAGAATCAACAAGGCTGATTCGTAACAAACTCAGAATTTATTATGTGCCTCGATCGTTGCTTGAACGTATTCAAAGTCAGCTATAGCAAATTCCAAAGCCAAGAACTGTTAGACTTAAGTATTAATCAGAATTTAAAAGAATTCTGCCTATAGCAAGCATCGTCTCACAGTTCGTCTCCGCCTGGGCAGGGGTAGAACTCAACCAGGGGTATTATAATACTGTGAGGGTAAGACGAGAAAAGAGGCAAAGTCCATCTCTCTGGCTCCGGCAGTCGTCGTCGGGTCCCCCCCCCCTTGACTACCGACTAGACGTCGACGACGATGACAACACAATTGATAACAAGACCAGCGATCCCAGTCCTTCTGAGCCCTGGGTAGAATTGGCCCAGAGCATGGCTCTGCTAATCGTAAAAGGCGATTCAAGAGAAAAAGTCCACCTCGCTAACATCAGCTAGTATAAAGCGGAGAGTATATTACTCTCCCGAACCTGGAGGCGAGCTCTGGCAATCGTCGTCGGGGACCTTGCCCCCTTCCCTTGACGACCCCCTGGCGACGATGACAATGACACAACGAACGATCACAAAGACGATGACGACCGCGACGTGAGAAACCCCCCTTCCTCCCCTTACCCGTGGCTGGTTCTGACCAGCATGGGCCCCTCCTCCCCCTCCCCCCTTAGGCTAGAGTGGTGCATTATGACCTAACGGTTGACGCGTCCTTAATCCAAATAAACAACAAAACAACAAAAAAAAAACATAATGTTAAGTTATATAGTTTGTCATATTAAGTTGTTCTTACAAAATCTAAACATATTATTTTTATTCTTATGTTAATGTAAGTGGTTAGGTGGAAGAGTGAACAGTGTTCGAACCTCGCCGTTTTGTAATTGATACTCTTTTACAAATAAAGTTATATTCTATTCTATTCTATTCTATTCTATTCTATTCTATTCTATTCTATTCTATTCTATTCTATTCTATTCTATTCTATTCTATTCTATTCTATTCTATTCTATTCTATTCTATTCTATTCTATTCTTTTCTTTTCTATTCTATTCTATTCTATTCTATTCTATTCTATTCTATTCTATTCTATTCTATTATTCTTCACACCTTCAAGAAATAATATGACGTATCGTAATGCAAGCTATTGCTTATACAAAAACACAAAGAAAAATAAATACTAAGAAAATTTCTCAACGGCTCCAATGAACGTAGTGCAACGACGCAGGGGGGAGGAAATATTTCACATCGCACATGTTGTTGAAGACTGCGAGACAGGCATGGGTGTGATCCAAGCAAGCTCTAAACTAAATAATGTAAATTTAATTTACATCAAACCCCGTCTGGGCTCGGGGTAGAACAGGCCCAGAGCATGGCTCTGCTGAGCGTACAAGGCGATTTAAGAGGAAATGTCCACCTCGCAAACATCAGCTAGTATGTAAGGAAGTATTTTACTCCCCGAAACAAGTGGCGAGCTCAGGCAATGGTCGACGGGGACACATCCCATTTCCCATGACGACTCCCCGGCGACGAATGACAATGTTGCAACGAACGACGAAAAAGATGATAACGAACACGACGTAAGAACCCCCTTCCTTTCTTACCCTTGGTAACATAGCCCCCCTTTCCCTTTCCCCTAGGATAAAGGGGCCCCATTATGACCTTACAGTTAACGCGACCTTAATCCAAATAAAACAAGATAATCACTTGAAACACATTTAAGTTTTTATTCAAATATTTTTTTATCTTTTTTATCTTAATATCACCTTTTTTATTTGTATTTCTTTTATAAACTTAAAAAAACAGTATAACATAAAACAGACCATAAACTCATTCTACTAATTTACAATATCATAAGCGGCTCAACATGACCTAACCGGCTGAAGCTCCCTAGTTTCTCCCGACATCTATATTTATCTTTGGATGTGGAGGACCTCATGGATCACGTGACGCGTGTGATGTACCTCTAACCGTGCATCATTATGTTGTTTCCCTAACTCGTGCCTCGTATTCTAACACTGGTAGCCGACATCGATGCAACGTCACATTCTGAATGTAACAAATTTTTTAGATGTTTTTGCACACGTATCAAAATACATCGTCGACAAACTAAAAAAGAAGTTATTTTTTGTAATTTGTTATATCATTAGTAATAATTATCTTACATATTTAACTTTTAAATGAAATAATTTAAATTAACCACTGACGTCGTATTTATGATATTTTATTTATTAAACTGTTAGAAAACAATAAAATGATGTGCCAGGCGGTGCAATAAGGCCTACCCGGTTTGGTGGCCTAGTTTCTCACGTTGATGTAGGTTGTGAATATTTGATGTTGGGACATTAACAAAACTACATAAGATCTACTTTTGCCAAACGTGGTTCAACTCTTTGGTGTCAGTGGTACCTATCATTTCTGTACAAGAAAAAGTACTCCCCGAAACTAGAGGCGAACTAATGGTAGTCGTCGTCGGGGACTCCTCCCCTTCCCCAAAACGAGCTCTCCGACGACGATGACAACCACAACGCGACCCCTCCACTCTTCTCACCACCTACCCATGGCTGGTTCTGACCAGCTTGGGTTTTCCTCCCCGTATCACATAGACTAAGGTAGAGAGGTGTATTATGACCTAACGGTTGACGCGACCTTCATCCAAATAAACTCAAAACTACTTCAATCTTTGGCTTGGACTATATGTAGGCCTAATAGTGTAGGCCAGGATCTGAACTGGAATGTCGGCTATTTAGTCTCACGATTTATGTATGTCAGGGTCTTGGTTGAATTTGATAAACCCCGTCTGGGCCCGGAGTAAATTTAACACAGAGCATGGCTCTGCTATTCGTGAAAGGCGAGGAAAGAGTTTAAGTCCATCTCTCAAATACATAAATAAATAAATACGTATTTAAAGTCTACCAACTCAGTCACATAACTGATTTTATGTGGGGGACAGTAAACCAGAGCGACCCAGACAACCCTGTAGGCCCCGACGCAATCGACAAGTGAGCGATTACCAACCAAAGATCGATATTTTTTTAAAGGAAATATACTAATTAGTGGTATAGACAGTGCAAACACCCGCGGATCAACGTCAGAATCAACAAGGCCGATTCAGAAAAAAATTGAATTTGATTTTTTCCGGTTTGGTCGTCGGAGTCGCCTCCCCTTCCCTTGACGACCTCCCCGACGATGCTGACAATGACACAACGAACGGTGACATAGTCGATGACGACCGCGACGTGAGACCCCAAGTTGTATCCGGGTTTAGCGGCCTTGTTTCTCACGTCGTCCTAGGCCTGGGTGAAGATTGTATTCCAGGATGCCTCGTGTACGATGCCCGCGTTGCCAATCCTGACTCTAACCGTGCATCATATATTAGCAGACTGTACCATGATGCCTTGCGCACGCGATTTTATTTCTCCCAATCATATGAACAATTTCTTCCATAGATAACGGCGACAAACTTACCAACTTTCCCATTCAAAAAATTTATTTTACACAATTTATTTTACACCAAACGCATTTATTTAATTAATTTATTTCATAGAAATTTTTGGTTTGCTATTACTATCAATTTCTTTTCTTATATATACACTTAGAACACATAATTATCATCAAACACACCATTTACTAATTTCTTTAACTATCAATATCACAGGCGGCGCAGTATGACCTAACAGGTTGAAGTGCCCTAGTTTCTTACGTCGTCGTCCTTGGTGAAGCTTTGGTTTCTTTGGTCGTTGATAAGAATGAATGCAAGAAATTGAGTCCTCTTAAGACTATTTCACAGTGCATGGTGAAAAGAAAGACGAGTGGTCGGATGCAGGTAAAGCAGAAGTCTTTTCGATTTACGAGTGCGAGTAAACCAGATACCTTTTCGGCCGACATTCTTCCGGTGAGGGGAAACGTCTGTCTGGCCTCACCCCACAACCCTAGCCAGCTACCATTCAGGCTGACAAAGCTTTGCTATTCAATAACTGGCCAGTGGACTGCGGAGTGCGGCTCACAGACCCTCATTATTCCACACTTACAATGACATTCTGTGAAAGGTTCTGTTGTTGCAAAAATTCGCGAGTTTATAAATATCAGTTTTGGGTACCTCACGGATTATTCATCACGATTTGTTTCTATAATAAAAATATTTTCTTGTAACTATGCAATAAAAATCTTAAGATTTAAAGCACAGCCAGATGGCCATTGTAGATTAAAATATGTTACATAATCAACATTGTCTTGAAAATAATTATGCAACTAAAACTTTGATTGATTTTGAAAATAGGTAGACGAAAGTGTTAATTTATGAAAGTTTGTAAGTTATATGAATATTTAACAACTTTTCAGACCAGACATTCCCACACCACAATATATGTTATGTTAAATTGGTAAATGTGATGCCAATTTACAACAACCTTATTCACATTGATTCAACTCGAACAGAAAGAATACACAACATTGATTAAACCGTAACCAAGTATGTGCTAAAAACTCTTCTCAATCTAGATGAGCAGTAATAGAATTAACCTAGTGAGAGAAGCGAAGCGAACGAAGGGAATACTTCAATTTGACTAAGCCCTACCCACGATTAAAAAATCTTGCATGATGTGTGTTTGTTTTAATTTTGAGTGCTTTTACAATGTTTTAGTCTGTTAGTTGGTTTTTTACCGGACAAACTTATCCGATATTTCAGGTTAATAAATAAATCCGTATTTAGAGTCTACCCACTCAGTCACATAACTGATTTTCAGTGGGGACAGTAAACCAAACTCCAAAGTGACCACGCAATCGACGAGAGAGCGATAACCAACCAAAGATCGATATTTTTAATAGGTAATATAGCACTCAGTGGTATGGACAGTGCGAACACCCGCGTATCAACGCCAGAATCAACTAGATCGATTCAGAACAACTTTAAATTTATTATGTGCCTCGTTGCTAGGACGGCTCCAACGTCACCGTTTACAAATTATTAAGACACGAACTGATGGACTTACGTCCAAATCAGAAGTTAAAACTTCTGACTTTCGCGGGAATCGAACCTGGACTGCTGCATTGGAAGCAGATACGCTGACCACAAGACCAACGAGCCACACTATTTCAAAAACTTTGAATATGGCATGAATTTGAGTACAATCAAAGAAATGTATTTTATGGGCACTGATAGCTTTACTGTTTTGTGCCCTAAAACCCCAATAACTAACTAACTAACTATTTTGAGAAAATCAAACTATTACAATTTATTAACAAATGAAAGATAGCAGGGAGATACGCCACATACGCTCGTCCATCAACGCGACTATAAAAGGCATTCGCGAAAGGGGGGCTTAGTAAAGTAGTACGATGGTGTGACACAGTTTGTGCAACAAAAGAAGATAGTAAATTATATACTATGGTGGTGTGACACAGTAAACAACTAAACAAGAAATGTAGTCAAAAGTATACAAGCACAATGGTGTAGCACAATTTGTAAACAAGAAGAGTAGACAATAATAAAGTGACAGTTAATATATAGTAGGTCGGTGTGACTTGTGAGCAGTTTGCACAAAAGAAAAGCATGCAATAATAAATAGCAGCGTGTTCGTACACATTAAAAATATTTTTTTAAGTACGGCGGTATGATACAAGTTGTCAACATAAAAGTAGACAATAATAAATTAGTACATCGGTCTGACACACAGCACGGTAAATTGGCGCAAACTATAAACAAGAAAAGTAGACAATAAAAGATGGTACGTTGGTGTGACACAGTTCGGCGGTGTGACATTCACGTAACACATTAATAAAATTACAGTAATTAAATTAGAGTTTGTTATAAAAGTTGACATATCTACATCTTTGTCCTCATTTGCCTTTTTTGGATTGGGATTTCTGTCAAAATTCTAGGAAACCATTCATTGTCAGAAAGATGCCTGGCAATACACACATACCATTCTCTCTTTCTCTCGCTGTCGTCTCACTGTCTGAAGCGGATGTCAAACCCTATCTTATTGTATTGCAACTGAATGCAATCTTGACCAGCTCTCAAAGAAATAAAACATGAATTTTTTTTGCACAACATAGTTTTGCGTCATTTATGGAAACTTGTGGGCATGATACTAGAATTTACGTTTCTTAGGTGTGTAGATTGAGGGGGACATAGCCTTATAAGTTATTTGATACGCAGACGACACTGTTTGTGTTTTATGACATTGATTGATTAAGTTGCAGTGTAAATGATTTTTGAAGAAAATAAACAGCACTTTTTCAACGTTTTTTCAGTTACCAGTAATGACTGATTGTCATGATGCACTAGATATATTTACACCCCGTGCCCCCTTTTCACTCAACGTAACAACGTCAAGTTCCTTAGATAAATGTTCATTACACAATTAAACAAATCTATTCGATTCCTGCAAAACAAACAACGAATATTGTTTCATTTTATTATAGCGTTCTCCTATTTATCTATAAAGTTATTGTCAAACGCGACCTTAGGTATGATACCACAGTTTAAATTTCCAGGGAAAATATTACGAAACAAAAAATAAATCCACCAAACTTGCAACGCAAAAATACTTGAATACACACATCAGCCTAAATAGTTTCAAAATCAACGCGAACCGCGTCTGTATTGTTGTTACTATAAATACATCGTAATTTCTCGATTTGGTTAGTCGGGAAACACTCTCGTAGGTGTAATGATTTACTACAATTCAGAAAAAATATCCCGGTTGGGGCGGACTTTTTTAATTTCTGAATTGTAGTAAAAAATTACAACATATGCACGATGCACATACCGAAAATATATTGCAGGCATACATTTTACACTGATGAAACTCTACAGAGTAATAAAAACGACTCACTTACAAGTAACACTGGCACCTTCTAGTTTTGCAACACTTCGTCCACCTATTCGAAACACGAATGGACTAAAAAATGTAACGACAAATAATTATACTCCCTGAAATCTGACATCCGACTGACGAAAATTTAGATTGTTTGCAACTGCACGTGCATTTGTATGGAAATAGGTAAATGTTATTGTAAGATTGAAAGAATCTTCCAGGAAAAAAATCCTCGCAGATCACGCCTCAGTCAGTCAAACATGGACCAAATTCCATATTTGTATGGCTATGGATTCAACCAGGGTATAGTCAACTTGTAAATAATAATGTAAGCATAAATAAAATAACAATGGTATAGTCTTCTTTTAAATAGAGTTAAAAAATGTTATTCTACGTTAATTGCTTGTTGAACCGGTAAAAAGTAATTACTTGAACTAATTGATTAATTAATTACTGTAGTAAATTTGCAGTTTGTGTGTGTATGTATGGAATGTAGCTTGAACAATAATCTTTACAATGCTTGAGTGGGGTAATTATGTTGATATCATATCATATTGCTGAACTTGATTGCGTTGAACTCTGAAATTAAATAAGGTGAATAAGTGCGCTTACCGTAATTAATATATTTTAAATGAAATGAGATTATATAGGCCTACATGCACATTGCACAACTTACCAGAACTAACTAATCCTAGTATCATGCTAATTTGGCTCTAACTGTAGAAATGTACACTCTGTTGAAATGGAAACTTCCAAAAATGTAAATAAATTATTTTAATTATTAATATTCGATTCATTCAATTTAATAAGCTATTTCACTATCCACTATACTTGAAAAGTAACCTTGTCTAGGATATCGATATCTTGTGTTAGACTGAAACGTTGAAATTATTGTTATGGTTGACCACGGTAAGATTTCGAATATAATATCCAGAATTCACAATAATAATTAACTTGGTCAATCTAATTAGTAGCAGAAATTCCATTTGTAACCCAAACTAACTACTTATATTCTCATTTGGCTTGAAATTGACTAGTTTATTTGTGGAAATGTTAATCCATAACAAATATAACTATTGTTTTAATGTTTCAATGATTTTGAATCATTTTAATATAATATGCAAATAAGATAAAATTTTGACACCTTAGATTTTTCTAGATTTTGAGTTTGTTAAATTAAATATAATGAAAAAAAACGATTTCTGTACAATTTGTTTATTCCGGATCTCTTCCGCTGTAAGTGCTGAAACACGAAATATCTCGAAGCAATCTGTGGCGTTAGGATTAGAATTGATTTTCTCGAACATATGGTCTAACAAAATGCGAAATCTACTTGCGACCGATAGTAAAAGGATATTCTTTGGGTCCTTCGACCATGCCTGCGACCTAACAAAAGGCTTCTCTGAGCAACAGACAAACCACCAATTACCCCAGTGCGAGGCTGGCGCCTAGCTAGTACCACCCCTCCAACGGCTCTTCCAAGCAGTTCAGTTTCTGGACGCGCTACATCAGCAAAGCGCTAGTAGTATTCACTGTCGGATCAAATTTCTGTGAAAAACTGAAGGTAAAAATTTCATGAATTTTGATTTTAAAATAATACAAAATAATGCCAAGTTGTTAGGCTTGACGTAAACTATGTTAGATAATGAGCTCAAACTTCATACCATTGTTCAATTGTCCGCAATACGCATTCGAAATGTACAACGTTATGATTTTTTTCCTTGGTTCCCATCACTTTTTTAAAAATATTCTGTTTTTATAACCTAGATCGTTCAAAGTTGTAGGTTGTTGAATTTTTTCAACGGCCTAGCATAAAAACTAATACGAAAAAACATCTTCTGACCAAAGTCTCTGCATGCACATCGCAAAGGCTGTCTATTAAATACTCTTAAACATGCCCTCTGAACATTTCTAATCCATCACAATTCCCGTCTTGGCCCTGGGCTGGATTTGGTCCAAAAAGCATGACGAGGAAAGAGACAAAGTCCATCTCGCAAACATCACCTAGTACGTAGTGTGACAAACCGTATTATCTACCCTTATAGTTATAATATAATATTGTCAACTTTCATTTATTCCTTGTGTAAGTCAGTATAAGGTACGTTCCGAAAGCTGTTGAATATGCTTTGGTGCTGGCATTCTCCAGGACGGTTAAGCGTCTATAAGCACGATATACTTTCGGAACTCCTCGAGCATATGACATGGCTGTTTCGAGGAGGCGCGCATGCGCGCTGCAAACATATTTTAGCGCAATTTTTAGGTTAAGTCCGTCATATAGGGCGTTTAAGTTATAAGTGAAATAACAGAGTGACTGACGTTGTTAATTCAAGCGGCTGGCTCAGGTGAATCAACTATTACGTAAGTTTTTGGGGTTTTGTCATGTCAAAGAACGATACATTAACAATTTAATGAAGTGATCCGCCATTTTTGTTTTAAAAATAATACTTCCAATTCTCCCATATGCTGGGAATGCTCAAGTTAAAACCTCGAGCATATTGAGCATGATGAATATGCTCACAAATCATGTTACGGAACGCCAGGCATAGCATATTCAAAAGCCTTCGGAATGGGTCAAGCACGCAAATAGCATATTGAACGACCCATAATATCATAATTATTTGAATTTGTTCTTATGGATGTTTGAATTAAACCGCGCATGTTGTGCTGCGGTAAGTGGTGCTCCTAGTAGCAGTTTACTTAAACACTACAAGATTATTGATAGTCGAACTTTTCAATCAATGATTGCAGATAATCGATTTAGTGCGGCGGTCGAAGCTAAAAAGACGCATATTTCAGCTTTGACCCATACAGGCGGTACTACCGCGCGAAACCAAAATAAAATCGTCGGCTACTTCATCACTCACTAGAAAAAAGACGTTGTGGTCTCGAAATGCGTGTACGTCATAGATTTACGACGCCATCTTGGATGCCAAATATATTGTATAGACATTTATGATAGAAAGTTAAATTGGGTAAACATATAATAGTTTTTGTCGGTCATTGGAAAACGAATTTCCATTACGACCATTTCAAATAAAACACAGTGACAGCAATGGCGGCCATTTTAGAAGATGACCGACAAATATATTTTTCGTAACTTAGTCTTTTAACAGGATCTTGAAATTTAATACACACATGGGGCATGATATTAGAATCAAGGTTTTTGATGTAGCCATATGAAATTGGCGCTGTGGAAGCCATTTTGCAAAATTAAATGTTTGGTTTAGATTTTGTAATGTACAATGCTTCTTGTTTTATGTGCATGATAGGACAAACGCTTTTGAATTGCTTTCAAATAAAACCAAATCATTTGTAAATATTTTACTAATGCATTGAGATGTAATGTATACTTTGCACGAATGAATTATCACGAAATTACTAAATTGGTTATGCCAACTAGTACCTTATGAGCAGAGGTGAGGTATTTGTGGTATGAATGTAATTTTACCCTAATATCCTGCATTGGTACCACTGTGATAGCCTTATTTTTAAAACAATCCAATTGCATGCCCCATGTGAATTCATATTTATGCATTCTGCTCGGTCGTAATTAGGCCTACTCACATTAATTTGTACAACGCTCCGGAGAAAATTAAAAATTAAAAATGAAATATGAAATTCTAAAATGCACAAAATACTGACATTTTTGGATGAGCGAAACGAAGACTTTAATAATTTTCACTGGCCCCTCAAAATATTTAACTCCAATGTTTTTCTTGTTTGTTTGTTTTTGTTTTTGTTTATTTTTTGCTCTCTACCGGGCAAACGGCATATGCGATTTTGAAGAAAATTAAAGGGGACCTTTGAAATTTCAAAACTTAGACCTGCCATGTTTTTGGGTACAATCGAAGAAAAATTTCTCATGAATATCGTTCTTTTACGATTTTTTTTCGATTTTAAGTGCGATATTTTCGTGACATTTGGGCCGATTCCTACCAAAAAGGTTGGGCTAAAACGTTCATATTTTGCATGGACATTAAGATAATGGTGATGTATTGCTTTTTGAAAGAAAAAAGTGAAAAAGTTAACCATAATCCATAGAATAAAGGTTTTAATATGAGTTTTTAAAGGTTTATAATAACAATTAACAAGAAACAATAGAAACTTGACAACAATCACCTACAATGCATTCAAAAAGAACTTGCAAAGATAAAGTGATCCCACGCATACTAAAAACTTATTAAAAAAGCTCCTCCATCAACGCGACAAAAAAAAGCGTTTGCGAAGCTTCCTAGTATCCATTAAAATGTGAAAGTAATTGGGAAAATAACTTAAATTGCCTAAGAATAGACTTGTTCAATAGACCATATTTTTAACTTTTTATAGAGGTAAATAATATGTTCAATGTACCATCTCATTATTCCAATCAATGTTTGTTTGTTTAATATCCTGCATAGTTTCATGCAAAGAAGGGACATCGAACTAACAAACACTGACAGGAAAGGCTGGTCTATTGAACCAACCTGTCTCTCGTTTACTGTAGCAATGGATGGTAACTAGGCCGCTCCGCGAACGCTTTTTTTAGTTGCGTTGATGGATGAGCTTTTTTAATAAGGTTTTTGTTTGCGTGGGATCTCTTCATTTTTGAAAGTTTTTTTTGAACGTATTGTAGGTGATTGTTGTCAAGTTTCTATTGTTACTGGTTAATTGTTATTATTTACCTCGAAAAACTTATTTTAAAACCTTTATTTCTATGGATTCTGGCTAACTTTTCCAACATTTTCTTTCAAAAGGTACTACTTTACCATAACCTTAAAGTCCATGTAAAATATGAACAATGTAGCCCCACCCGTTTGGTTAGAGTCGGCCCAAATGTCACGAAAATATAGCACTAAAAATCGTAAAAAAATCGTAAAAGTACAATAATCATGAGAAATATTTCTTCGAATGCACCCAAAAACGTGGCAGGTCTAAGTTTAGAGATTTCGAAGGTCCCTTTTAATTTTATTCAAAATCGCATATGCCGATTGCCCGGTAGAGAGCGAACAAACAGACAAAAATACAACAAAAAAAACACACGAGCTAATTTTTTGGGGGTCAGTGAAATTGAAGTCTTCGCTTCGCTCATCCAATTATGGACCAATTAATACAGTGGATATAGAAAAAAAAACACCAATAAGTAAATTTAAACATCGAACTAAAAAAGTGAAAAAAGTCTACTGAAAAAATAAGTTCTGAGGCAAAGAAATGTGAGTGTTTTGTGCATTTTAGAATTTGCATAACATGTAATTTCAAATTTTCTCCAAAGCGTTGTACAAATTAATGTGAGTTCTTACAATCGTGAGAATACATGCATGTCTCGTGAAGACTCTTCCTAGTTGCAAATCATATTTTGCCAAGTTTAAAGGGGTGTGTTTCGGGGCAGTGTACGTTTATGAATTGAGAATACTCAAATGTAGAAAGATACGCAAACTTGGACCTTCTTTTAGATCTCATTTATTTTAAGTGTGTTAGATTTGTCTTTATATTTACAAGGTGTTTGTATGCGATGGGATCTCATTACTTTTTCAAGTTCCATTGCAAATTATTTTTGTTAAAATAGAATAATTATTATTTTAATAAAGTAGTATTAATTGCTAAAGTAATACCAATTAACAATGGAATGAAAAATATCTCGTCAACCATAATACTTGCTTTTTGTTTGCATTGTAGGTGATTATTATCAAATTTCTATAGTTACTTGTTTATTATATAAATAAAAAAAACTTATATTATTAGAACCTTTATTTCAATGCTTTTCAGCTATTTTTAAAAACGATTTCTTTCAAAGGCACTACACAGCCATAATCGCTCACCCATTCGGTCAGAATTGCTGGCCAATTGAAACTTAATTTAAACTTTTATATTGAGGAGGTTTTTGTGTAGGCCACACACGTCAGACTCACGGATACCTCTTAACCAAAGAAAAGGTTTAATGCCAGATGTGACACATGTGATGTACCTTTAACCGTACATCATGCTAGCAGAATGTACCAAATATGATGCCTTGCGCACGCAAATTAATCTCTCCCAATCATATAAAGAACTTCTACCATTTGATAACGGCAAAAATCTTCTTAATTTCTCATTCAAATTTATAATATTTCTCCCCGAATCGAGTCGGGGACCTTGCCCCCTTTCTCTTGACAACCACCCGACGACGATGACAAAGACAATAACGATCGCGACGTGAGATTTCTCCCCCTGTCCTCTTCTACCCGTGAGCATGGGCATGGACCCCTCCTCCACAGCATTCACAGCCGAAGACTTTTGAAAGAGAGCTTGGCTGCTGTTTTTTTTTGTTTTTTTTTCAAATTTTTGTTTTTTTTTTGGGGATAACTCTACAACAAGAAACTCTATCTAACTTGCGAAACTATTCCTAGCTTGGCTTAGAGCGTGGCTCTGCTAAGGCGAGGAAAGAGTCTATATCTCGCAAACATCAGCTAGTAAATAGCGGAGCACATTGCTCCCCAAAACTAGAGGCGAGCTCTAGCAGTCGTCGTCGTTGACCGTTGACGACATTGACAACACGAACGATGACAAAGACGATGACTTCCACGTTGCGAAATCCTCCACGTTCCGCCCCTGCCCGTGACTGGTTCTGACCAGCATAGTATTTTACTCCGTATCCCCTAGGCGAGAGTGGCATATTCTGTACTGACGGTTGACGCGCCGTGTAACCTTAAAACTTGGTTTAATAAATGAAATATCCTACTCGTTGATGTTTACCTATTGATATGACAACGTCGACAAACTTTTTTAAAACCCGTATTCGAAGTAATTTGTTTTACCATAATAAATCATCTAAACTGTTCATCTTTTTAACAAAATTATAATAATTTTATAACTTTAATTATTAGTATATGCAATTACTTTAATAGGTGAGAAAACAATATAAAAATCAAACACAAATTCAGTTCTTAAACATACAATGCCACTGGCCGTGCAATATGACCTTCCCGGTTCGAGTGCCCTAGTTTCTCACGTCGTCGTGGGACTGTGACAAGTTCGTTCATGGAACTCTACTCTTGCAGGGAATCACAGGTGGTTTCAACTCATTGGTGTCTGCGGTTCCTCTTCATTTCTGTACGAGCAACATAAATCCCCGAAAACTAGAGGCGAGCACTGGCAGTCGTCGTCGTGGACGCCTCCCCATCCCCTTGACGACCTCCCCCACGACACCAACATGACAACACAAAGAAAGATATAGACGATGACGACCACGACGTACCTTCGTCTGGGCCCGAGGTAGATTTTGTCCCAAACACACTTTGAACTATCTTTATGTTATTTATTTACCAATAGAAAACCAGGAGATGTCAGGAACATCCTAGCCCTATAGTTATCATCAACAAACAACAAACTCGAGCAATTTATTCACTAACAATATCACATGAGGCACAATATGACCCACTCAGTTGAAGCGCCCTAGTTTCTCCCAGGGTTCTATAAGAAACCACGTCTGTCTTATGTGTTCGACACTACTAGGACGCGGGTTTGTGTCCCGCATAAGGCATGGGTTTTGTAATTATCCTGCACCCTCATCTACCACCCATTATATCGTCTCAAATATCAATAATGCAAAAATGGAGTCGTATTAGAATCGAGCATGTATCTATCGATTTAGAAATCATCATAATAGAATGAGTGAACATGCAAATATTTGTACTTATTCATACTTACCCCATTATATTGGATAAACTTCAAGGAGATGTGTTTCTAATCTTATTTCGCGGTCATCTTGAATTATGGCGCCAACTTTTATTTATTTATCCGGAGTACTTTTCTCCGTCTGTGACCGGGGTAGAACTGGCCAAAAAAAAAGGCTCTGCTAATCGTGCAAGGCGATTCAAGACAGAAAGTCCACCACGCAATCATCAGCTCGTAAGAGGGCAGTGGTTTACTCCCCGATACTAGTGGCGAGCTTTGGCAATCGTTGTCGGGAACGCCTCTTATTTCTCTTGAGACCTTACAGACGACAATGGCAATTACACAAAGAACGATGGCAAAGACGATGATGACCGCTACATTAGAACCCCCTGTTCCCCTCCCTACCCGTGGCTGGTTCTGACCAGCACGGGCCCCTTCTTCATACATCCTTAAGTTAAAGTGGTGCATGATGGCTTAACGGTTAACGCGCTCTGTATCCAAATAAACAAATAAAAACAAATCCATTCAATCTAAGTCTCCCTATTCTTGTCTTGTTCCAGGTGTCCACGGCTTCAGTTGTTGTAGTCGCCAACCAAGTTCCGCGCTCAGACAACCAGACGTGAAAGGTTCGTTGATTTGTCCTGTCTCAAATTGTTTTTAAAACATTTATGAACATAGCGGTAACGTGTCATAGAACGGGGATTTGTGATTTAGAGTCTTCTATCATATGATAACAGCGACAAACTATCTTAATTTATAATTTTCACACATTTTCATGACATTAAATTTTTAATCAAATGAATCACTTTCAGCCCTCTTTGTTTTTCCGGTCATCTTTATTATATGGTATTATTTTATTAACTTAAAAAACAATATAATCATCAACCACCATAAATTCAATTAATTAACTTACAATAAAACAGGCTGCGCAATATGACCTAACCGGTTGAAGCGCCCTGGTTTCTCACGTCGTACTAAAAGTACTATTAATATTCAATGTTATCTACGAGATACGTGTGCAAAGTTTAGTTTAAGAAACTGTCTAGTCTCTCAATTCCTCACCAGGTAGCGTGCGAGTCGCAAGTAATTCCGAGATCACTCTAACTCTGAGCAAAGAGATAGTCATACGTAGCGTGTGAGACTCTGATGAGGGAGGTCACGGGCTCGAATCCCACCACCGGCAATCCTGACTGAAAGTTTTCCCCGAGGTTTTCTTCAGTAGTTAATACGAATGCTGGTAGTGAGTCCTCTGTAACAGCCCTCGGGCATTTCCCTTATCATATGGATATCAATCCAGGAATTAAACAATCTATCTCAACGGAAAATCAGGACCTACGGGAGTGTTTCCCAATTAATGAAGTTGAGAAACCTTCTTATCAGTTACCTAACACCCTAATAACCTGGTAAGTCACCTACACGGCCATCCTAACTTAAAAGTTTTGTTCACACGGTAGCGTGAGAGTCGCAAACAATACCACGTGTTAACTCTACTTCCAGTTCGAACAGAGCGCCGTATACTTTGTGTTCGTCTGGTCCTGAGTTTGAACATTCAGTTGCGCGTTATGACCTCACGGTTGACGCGCCCTTAATCCAAATAAACTAAAAACATTCAGTTGAACATCAAAGATAACTTTGGTTTTATCAGGCCGGAATATGATACCTTGCGCACACAATTACATCTCTCCCAATCATATGACTGGCTTCTTTCATAATTATAATAACGAACGTCGACAAACTTTCTTTATTTCTAATTCGAACCCAGCCATGCCTTATTAATAACAAGTGATGGCTACTTTGGCTTTGATGGCCCTTCTGAACACTGCTGGACATTGCCCTTTCGAACACCTGAAAAGTGTCTATAACCATCAATGGCAAAACATTTTGTGACAAGCAAAACCTACAAATTCATCTATCAAAATAATTCGATTTTCTCACAAATAACTTACTTCTCTTTTGCTATTATTATCATCTCCATCACATTTTTTTCTTTAATTAACGTTGAAAACAATATAACAAACAAACAACAAACTCAATATTTTATTAAACACATCACAGGAGCGCAATATAACCTAACCGGTTGAAGCCCCCTTGATTCTTACATCCCCGTTCCAAGCTTTCCAATACCGTTACGTTCAAGTGAGCCACTCCTGGCGAATATTTGTTTGATAATCTCGCATGTTGGGCGGGCTTCCTGGTTTCCACGTTTTCTTGATAAAATAGTGACATTACTTTGTAACCACCACATTCTCTCCCACGTCTATTAGTTTCTATAAATTAACTTTTAACTATGAACGTATTATTTAGGCTTTTATATTGAGGAGGTTGTAGTGTAGGCCAAACAAGTATCACTGCTCCCAGATCAGATGTGACACATGTGGTGTACCTTTTGCCGTACATCATATGCTAGCAGAATGTAACTTTTTTTGACGCCTTGCGCACGCAATTTGATCTCTCCGAATCACACGAAGAACAATTCTCTCATAGGATAACGGTGACACACTTTCTAAAGTTCTCATAAATTGATATATTTCACAAAATGAAATTAACCAATTTTCCTCACATTTTTTATTTCAATAAATATTTTTTTTGCTGTTACTATTTTCATCAATTTCAAACACACCATAAACTTACTTACGATGTCTCGGGTGGTGCAAATGACCTAACCGGTTGAAGCGATCTATTTTCTCACGTCGCCGTCAGTAAGATCTAATTAGATCTTCATTCATCTTAAGATATGTTGTGGTCCGCATAACTACTATTAGTGCGGCGGTCGAAGGCTAAAAAGACGCATATTTCAGCTTTGACCCATACAGGCGGTACTATTTCGCGAAACCAAAATAAAATCGTCGGCTACTTCATCACCCACTAGAAAAATGACGTTGTGGTCTCGAAATGCGTGTACGTCATAGATTTACGATCGCCATCTTGGATGCGCGGCGTCGATCGCACTTTGCGTTATAAATCATGTTGTAAATTCTGTAATTTTTGGATTAGAAAAATGAAATGTAGTGCGTTGTATTCACAAGACATGGGCGTACATCATGTTAAAATTTATTTTGGATGGCAACAATAAGTCAAGGTGAAAAATCAACAATTGCGGGGAAAATTAACATTTTCAGAATTACACTAAAATGTTCTATATTTTTTTACAGTTAAACCATCAACATTTTCTTAAGGACACGGGGATAGATTTTAATTGCGGAATTTATTCGTGAACACGTCCGTATTTTTCATTTTGCTTAAATGCAAATACTTTGGTCGCTTTGGTGGTAAACGTGATGAAAAGCGTAGCGTGCGGCAAACTACAAAACTGGTCGAATCCTTATTGTTGGATGCATTGTAATACAGATCCTGGCCAATAGAGACGTGGAATCTTGACCTGGTCAAGTTTTCTCTTCCTATCCTGTTAGTGTATAACCTTGAGGATAAAAATAATCTTGGGTAGACATTTGTAATTTTGGGCAAAATATTTTTACGACGCCATCTTGTTTTAGGCATATGCATATATAGTACACGCTTTTGATTTTCATTTGTTTTCTATTATAATTATGACAGTTTTAACAAATCTGACGTGTTATTTGGATTTTTCATAAAATTTCCTATTTATTGAAACAAATTTTGTCAGCCTGGGACTATTATGAGATTATTTGTAGGAAATTACATTTTATTAGTCCTTCAGCCAAGTACAATATTTAAGTGTGTTTGATGACGGACGAATAAATGTTCACATATTCATAAATAATGTTATTGGAAAATTATTTGTTCATAGAGTTGTCTTAGGTTTGTCCCATGACACTAATGGTAGCCATTTTACAAGATGGCCACCAAATATATTGTATAGACATTTATGATAGAAAGTTAAATTGGGTAAACATATAATAGTTCTTATCGATCATTGGAAAACGAATTTCCATTACGACCATTACAAATAAAACGCAGTGACAGTAATGGCGACCATTTTAGAAGATGACCGCCAAATATATTTTTCTTAACGTAGTCTTTTAACAGGATCTTGAAATTTAATACACACATGGGGCATGATATTAGAATCAGTTTTTTTTATGTAGCCATATGAAATTGGCGCTGTGGAAGCCATTTTGCGAAATTAAATGTTTGGTTTAGATTTTGTAATGTACAATGCTTCTTGTTTTATGTGCATGATAGGACAAACGCTTTTGAATAGCTTTCAAATAAAACCAATAATTTGTAAATATTTTACTTGCATTGAGATGTAATGTATACTTTGCACGAATGAATATTCACGAAATTACTAAATTGTTATGCCAACTGGTACCTTATGAGCAGAGGTAAGGTATTTGTGGTAAGAACGTAATTTTACCTTATATCCTGCATTGGTCCCACTGTGTAAATTTGAGATTGCCTTATTTTTAAAACAATCCAATTGCATGCCCCATGTGTATTCGTATTCATGCATTCTGCTCGATCGTAATTACTCACATTAATTTGTACAACGCTCCGGAGAAAATTAAAAATGAAATATGCGAATTCTAAAATACACAAAATACTGACATTTTTGGATGAGCGAAACGAAGACTTCAATTTCACTGACCCCTCAAAATATTTAGCTCCAATGTTTTTATTGTTTGTTTGTTTTTTTGTTTTTTTTCTACCGGGCAAAACGGCATATACGATCTTGATGAAAATGGAGGGGACCATCGAAATCTCTGAACTTAGATCTGCCAAGTTTTTGGTACAATCGAAGAAATATTTCTCAATCTCATGAATATCGTACTTTTACGATTTTTTTTCGATTTTAAGTGCGATATTTCGTAACATTTGAGCCGATTCTACCAAAACGGGTAGAGCTACAACGTTCATATTTTGTATGGACATTAAGGTCATGGTGATGTATTGCTTTTTGAAAGAAAATAGATAAAAAGTTTACCAGAATCCATAGCATAAAGGTTTTAATATTAATGTGAGTTTTTAAAGGTTTATAATAACAATTAACAAGAACAATAGAAACTTGACAACAATCACCTACAATGCATTCAAAAAGAACTTGCAAAGGGAAAAGTGATCCCACGCAAATTAAAAACCTATTAAAAAAGCTCCTCCATCAACGCGACTAAAAAAAAGCGTTTGCGAAGCTTCCTTATCCATTAAAATGTGAAAGTAATTGGGAAAATGGCTTAAATTGTCTAAGAATAGGCTTGTTCCAATAGACCATTTTAACTTTTTATAGAGGTAAATAATAATGTTAAATATACCATCTTATCATTCTTATCAATGTTTGTTTGTTTAATATCCTGCATAGTTTCATGCAAATAAGAGACATCGAACAAACAAACACTGACAGGAAAGGCTGGTCTATTGAACCAACCTGTCTCTCGTTTACTGTAGCAATGGATGGTAACTAGGCCGCTTCGCGAACGCTTTTTTAGTCGCGTTGATGGATGAGCTTTTTCAATAAGGTTTTAGTTTGCGTTGGATTACTTTACCTTTGCAAGTTCTTTTTGAATGCATTGTAGGTGATTGTTGTCAAGTTTCTATTGTTTCTTGTTAGTTGTTATTATAAACCTTTAAAAACTCATATTAAAACTTTATACTATGAATTCTGGCTAACTTTTTCATTTTTTTTCTTTCAAAAAGCAATACATCCATTACCTTAATGTCCATGTGAAATATGAACGTTGTAGCCCCACCCGTTTGGTAGCTAGGAATCGGCCAAAATGTAACGAAAATATCGCACTAAAAATCAGAAAAAAATCGTAAAAGTACAATAATCATGAAAAATATTTTTTCGATTGTACCCAAAAACGTGGCAGGTCAAAGTTTAGAGATTTCGAAGGTCCCCTTTAATTTCATCAAAATCGTATATGCCGTTTGCCCGGTAGAGAGCGAACAAACAGACAAAAATACAACAACAAAAAAACACCCAAGCTAATTTTTTGGGGTCAGTGAGATTGAAGTCTTCGCTTCGCTCATTATGGACCAGTAGTATTAGTAGTTTTAGGGCGCTTCACGGCAAGATGACCAACTATGCAGTGGATATAGAACAAAAAAGCACCAATAAGTAAATTTAAACTCTAACTAAAAAAGTGAAAAAGTCTACAGAAAAAATAAGTTCTGATGCGATGAAATGTGAGTGTTTTGTGATTTTAGAATTCGCATAACATGTAATTTCAAATTTTTTCTAAAGCGTTGTACAAATAATGTGAGTTCTTACAATCGTGAGAATACATGCATGTCTCGTGAAGACTCTTTCTAGTTGCAAATTTATATTTTGCCAAGTTTTTTAAGGGTGTGTTTCGGGGCAGTGTACGTTTATGAATTGAGAATACTCAAATGTAGAAAGATACACAAGCTTGGCCCTTCTTTTAGATCTCATTTATTTGAGTGTGTAAGGTTTGGCTTTCTATTTACAAGGTATTTGTATGCGATGGGATCTTATTACTTTTTCAATTTCCATTGCAAATTATTTTTGTTAAATAGAATAATTATTATTTTAATAAAGTAGTATTAATTGCTAAAGTAATACCAATAAGCAATGGAATGTAAAATATCTCGTCAACCATAACACTTGCTTTTTGTTTGCATTGTAGGTGATTATTATCAAGTTTCTATAGTTACTTGTTTATTATATGGTACATGAAAAAAGCTTATATTATTAAAACCTTTATTTCAATGCTTTTCAGCTATTTTTAAAAACAATTTCTTTCAAGTGCACTACACAGCCATAATCGCTCACTCGTTTGGTCAGAATTGCTGGCCAATTGACGAATAAGACAATAAGACGAATAAGTAGTAACCAGCGTGTTCACCACATATAAAAAAAGAAGGATTAATTATCGTACCCCAATCAAATTTGGCATTGTGTTATCAGGTACCTACATTTCCTCGAATATGTGTTTTAGGGTTCATAACACTAATCATGATGACTGAGTGACACCTTCCAAAACACACCAACTCGGATTGCTGCATAATGTGCATGAGTGTTTAAGCACACCGTTGCTCGGATGCGGCGCACTAACGAGCACTTAGATAGTACATATATTGGCAGCCATCTTGTAAAATGGCTACCATTAGTGTCATGGGACAAACCTAAGACAACTCTATGTAAAAATAATTTTCCAATAACATTATTTATGAATATGTTAACATGTATTCGTCCGTCTCAAACACACTTAAATATTGTACTTGGCGGAAGGACTAATAAAATGTAATTTCCTACAAATAATCTCATAATAGTCCCAGGCTGACAAAATTTGTTTCAATAAAAAGGAAATTTTATGAAAATCCAAATAACACGTCAGATTTGTTAAAAACTGTCATAATTATAATAGAAAACAAATGAAAATCAAAAGCGTGTACTATATGCATATGCCTAAAACAAGATGGCTCCGTAAAAATATTTTGCCCAAAATTACAAATGTCTACCCAAGATTATTTTTATCCTCAAGGTATACACTAACAGGATAGGAAGAGAAAACTTGACCAGGTCAAGATTCCACGTCTCTATTGGCCAGGATCTGTATTACAATGCATCCAACAATAAGGATTCGACCAGTTTTGTAGTTTGCCGCACGCTACGCTTTTCATCACGTTTACCACCAAAGCGCCCAAAGTATTTGCATTTAAGCAAAATAACAAATACGCACGTGTTCACAAATGAATTCCGCAATTTAAAATCTATCCCTGTGTCTTAAGAAAATGTTGATAGTTTAGCCGTAAAAAAAATATAGAGTATTTTACTGTAATTCTGAAAATGTTAATTTCCCCCGCATTGTTGATTTTCACCTTGACTTATTGTTGCCATCCGAAATAAATTTTAACATGATGTACGCCCATGTCTTGTGAATACAATGCACTACATTTCATTTTTCTAATCTAAAATTACAGAATTTACAACATGATTTACAACGCAAAGTGCGATCCGACGCCGTTGCATCCAAGATGGCGTCGTAAATCTATGACGTACACGCATTTCGAGACCACAACGTCATTTTTCTAGTGGGTAATGAAGTAGCCGACGATTTTATTTTGGTTTCGCGAAATAGTACCGCCTGTATGGGTCAAAGCTGAAATTTCGGATTCGACCGCCGCACTATATACTCTGTTAACGCAACGGACTGGGAGCGGAAAGCGAGGTTTTCCACGGACGACGTTTTCTCGCCGAGGAGTGCATAACGCGTACATTTGGACATTAATAGTAATAATATATAATAATAATAATAATAATAAAATAATAATAATAATAATAATAATATAATAATAATAATAATTATAATAAAATAATAATAATAATAATAATATATATAAAAAATAATAATAATAATAAATAAAAATAATAATAATAAAAATATAATAATAAATATAATAAAAACTCCCCTTATCGACTTGCTATCCCAAGTGCCAAAAACGTCGAGCCCACGTGGAAGAAAAATTGACAAGTTAGTAAACCTTGCATTAAGATCAAAAAGATTGGAAACAGAAAAAGGTAAATACAACCCTTCTTTATACAGCCAACGGCTCCCCAAAGAAGCTACATGAAAGCATTAAAAAACTAGTCTTCAACCCAATGTATACATCGAGCCCAAAAAAGGCAGTAAACTCAACACGTGTAGAATAGTTCAAAATTTTCTAAACTAAGAATGGTACTTCAGATTCGAGCAGCTTCCATCCACATGGTTTTCGGGGTTTCCCCCATAGCCCCGAAGAGAAAATGCTAGGATGCGACGAAAATGGGCCACGCCCGTACACAGAAAAAGAAAACATCATCTACAAAAAATATTAAAAATTTTAAATGACTTATTTTAGTTAATTTTAAGACAAAAGTAATAATGTAGTTAGGTACCAGGAAGTACTTACGTAAGTCCTACAACATTTTTGCTCCGGTTAAAAACCAGTTTGTATAAATAACCCAATAAAATAAAAATAAAATAATAAAAATAATAAAAATAGTAAAAATTGTAATTGATTGTATTATAATAATAATAAAATAATAATCAAACACCCCCTTTAACTCATCTAGTCAATTGTCAAAAACACGGGCGGCGCAATATACCAAACCCGGTTGAAGCGCCCCTGTTTCTCACGTCGTTTTCTTTTTGGACCACCCCGAGAAAGATCAAATTATACCCAAAAAAATCCCCCCGACCCGAAAAAAAAAATTTTTTGGGGTGAAAAACCCAAACAAAATCGAAAAAGAGTAATTAAAACACCGACCCCCGAAATCTTACCTCTATACAGGGTTTAGATTGCCCCAGGTGTGACAAAATTTGTGACTTATTTTTAAAACATTTGCTGGCGATTCTCTGGAATCGTCGTCAGGGGCCCCATCCCCTTCCCTTGACGACCTCCCCGACGACGATCTCTTTGCTTTATTCCCCCACTGAAAATTATTTTAACTGATGGGTACTCAATAAATTTATTTATTTTTTTATTTATTAAGACGGTGACGAACCGCGAAAAAAGAACCCCCTCTTTTCTCACCTAACCCTGGCTGTTTCTAGCAGCTGGCCGTCCTCCCTATACCCCCTAGATTAGGGGTGAAATTTTGGGGCTAGGGGTAAAGTGCCTTAAATCTTTTTTAAAAATTAAAATTAATGAAACATTTTTTTTTTTATTTACAGGGAACCCCAACAATTTTTTTTTAAATAAAAATACATCTATAAATTCTCTTTGAAACCTTTTATTTATTTTTCTGGTGGAAATCATTCAAAAAAATTTTAAAAAGACCTCTATGAAGAATCAAAATTCTTGAAATAGACCCCTTGGGCCCGGGGTAGAATTGGCCCAAGGGATGGGTCGCTAAACGTAAAAGGGGATTCAAAGAAAAAGTCCCCCTCGAAACATCAAAATAGAAAGGCGGAATCTTCTCCCAAACTAGAGGCAGCTCTGGAAAACGTCGTCGGGGGGCCTTGCCCCCTTCCCCTTTACGACACCCCGGCGACGATGAAAAAGACAAAAAAAGAACGATGATAAAGCGATGAGCCCGACGGAGAAACCACCTTTCCCCCCCTTACCCCTGGCTGGTTCTGAAAAGCAGGGCCCCCTCCTCCCCCCCCCCCTTAGGGAGAGTGGTGCATTAGACCCAACGGTTGACGCGTTTAATCCAAATAAACCAATCAGCTTTAGACCCCCGTCTGGGCCGGGGGAGAATTGGCCCGGGTGGCTCTGTAAGTAAAAGGGCGATTCAAAGAAAAAGTCCACCTCGCAAACCCTAGCTAGTAGAGGGAAGTATCTTACTCCCCAAAAATAAGGGGAGCTCTGGCAAACGTCGTCGGGGGAACCCTTCCCCCCCTTCCCTTGACGCTCCCCGGACCATACGTAAATAAACAACGAACGATGACAAGACATGATGACCGGACTGAGAAAACCCCCCAACCCCCCCTTTCCCTGACGGTTCGACCAGCTGGACTCTTCCCGACCAAACCCCTAGGGTAGAGTGGTGCATTATAACCTAATGGTACGCGCCCAAAATTAAAGAAACCAAAAAAAAAAATCTAATAATGTTTTTATATTAATGTGGTCGGGCCGGAAAAATTAACTGAGCCGATTACTATCGTCTTTAATTAAATTTTCTTTAAAAAATTAGGAAACAATAAAACAAACTCGGTTATTTACTTACAAATCCGCGGCGGCTGGGTTAGGGCCCTAGTTTTCACGGGAAACCCCCGTCGCCATCTACAACGCTTCACCTTTTTTACGGTGGACCGCCCTAATCTAAATAAACCAAAAAAACATCAAGTTTAATTTCTTTCTGACCGTATATTATTTTTTGTATGTTTTTTTAAATGTTCATTTGGCTGGGATGTTTTGTGCTGTTTATTATTTTATAGATTTCTTTAATAATAAATCTTTATTAATTATTTATCTTAAAAAAGTTCTCAAAAAAAAAAATTTGGGGGACTGCGATGACTGTGATGTGAGAAAATTTAACTTGGCATTTTCATTTTCCGTAACAATATTTTCTAAAATTAAGAGGAAAAATGAACAACTTTAATTGCGGTAGAGAAAAATGGATGTGGTCGGAAAAATAGGGTCTCTCCCCGATCCGACCCGACCAAGCCCCCACCGCTCGCCCCCTTGCCCCGCCACCTACCCCGTGACCTCCCCTCGCTTGTGGCTGGTTCGGACCAGCACAGGCCGCGTCAACCCTTATACGTTTTACCCCTTTGACATACATATATAGTTATTAGCTTACTTATAAAATTCAATATCGTAGGAGGCGCAATCAAACACATACCAAACACTTGTCAAATACAGCCAAACCATACACAACAAAAAGCAATTGAGATCTAAGAGAAGAGTTAGCTTATATGTTACCAACGTTGTCACCCGTGGCCGGTTCTGACCAGCATGGAATTTTACTCCCATATAGGCCTGAGTGGCGCATTATTGCCTAACGGTTAAAATGAATTAAATTCAAAACATTATACACTTATTTGTAACTACAGAAGATTGACAAATAATCGTACGCCCGAATTTGCCCTGAGCATGGCTCTGCTCATCGTACAAGGCGATTAATGAGAGTCCAACTCGAAAATATCAGCTACTGTAGGGCGTTTACTCCCCGAAACTAGAGGCGAGCTCTGGCATTCGTCGTCGGGTCACCTCCCCATTTCCCTTGACGACGACGACGACAATGACAGCTCGAACGATGACATAGACGTTGACGACCGCGACGTGAGATTCGCATTACAATTGACTCGCCCTTAAATCCATCGACACTTAATATTAACTACTAGGAAAACGCTTAAGTCCCGCCGCGTTGTTGGATGAGCGTAATTGGTGCATTGAGCTGCCATGTGTTATGCGAATTTTCTGTTGTTCTGTGGCAAAATCATTACTTAGTTGAAATTTTTTTTTAATTAAATTAAATTAAATTAAAATTAACTTTTTTTTTTTTTTTTTTTATTAATCGTCATTGTAAAAAAAATTGTAAAATTGCGATTTTCATAAGAAATAATTTCTCGATTGCGCTCAATTTTACACTAACATATAAATTCATAAAATAAAGGTTCTGCGAAAAAATGATTACGATCGGATAAAGCATGTAGGTGTTATAAGTCAAAGAGTTGTTTAAAAAAAAAAGAAAAAAACTGTAAAATTTCGATTTTTATGATAATATTTTTTCAATTGCGCTCAAATTTCACAAAAATATCTAAATTCATAAATGAAGGTTCTGTGCAAAAATCATTAAAATCGGATAAAGCATGTAGGTGTTTATAAGTCGAAGAATTTTTTTTTAAATTGAAAAAAATCCTAAATTGCGATTTTCATGAGAAAAAATATTCCGATTGCGCTCAAAAAACGTGGCAGTTCTAAGTTCAGAGATTTCGAAGGCCTCAATAAAATTTCATCGCAATAAGATGAACGGTTTAGCCGGATCGTGTGACAAACAGACAAAAATACAAAAAAAAAAGAAAAAAAAAAAAAAAACATTCCGGATTTTTTTCTCCAGTGTAGTGAAATGGAATCTTCGCTTCGCTCGCTACGCTCATCCAATAAAACTTAATTATTAAATATGTGTGTAACGCGTCATTTCGCCGCGTCGCGTGTTGACATTTTGACGGGTGTGAGTTCGAAGTTTCGGAACCACTGTGGACTCCAGCTTCAGGACGATATATAACATACTAATATACGGACTTCTTGTATTTATATTAAATTAAGTCTTTCACAATGGGTTTAATTATGGAGTTCTGTTTTGACAATGGCAACAATCAACCATTAGTTTAATGTGTTGTGGAGGCTAGACGATCGTCCAAGTCGTGCTTTTCACAACCTTATCTTTTATAAACTTAGAAAGCAATATAATCTTGAAACACTCCAGAAACTCATTTCATTATCATACAATATCACAGGCGACGCAAAATGACCTGACCGGTTGAAGCGCCCTAGTTTCTCACACATCATTAATTGATTCGATGATTTTTTGTTTCTAACCCGTCTGGGCCCTGAGTAGAATTGGCCCAGAGCATGGCTCTGCTAATCGTAAAAGGCGATTTAAGAGAAAAAGTCCATCTTGCAAACATCAGCTAGTATGAAGGGTAGTATTTTACTCCCCAATTAAAGAGGCGAGCTCTGGCAATCGTCGTCGGGAACCTTGCGCCCCACACACGTCTGACTCACGGATATCTCCTAACAAGGAAGAGGTTGCTGCTAGATGCGACACACGTGGTGCTTTGCGCATGCTATTTGACCTCTCACAATCATATGAAGGACTTTTATCATTGAATGGCGACTAACATGCTGACATTTCTCAATGGAAGTCCGTTGTTTAGCAAAGTTTAATTCACAACCAAAATATTTAATTAAAAAAAATATATATTTATATCAAGTCTTTTTTTAAATCTTGTACATTAATTGTATTTGATATTGGAAAACAACAATAATAAAATATTAACATACAGGTGGCGCAATATGACCATACCGGTTGAAGCACCCTAGTTTTTCACGACGTCGTGGGTTTCTCTGTGATCAGTTCGCTCCACTCACTCGTCTAATTAAGAAAACAATACAATCATGAAACAAACCATACACTCAGTTCATTAACGTACAATATCACAGGCGGTGCCATATGATCTAACTGTTCAAAGCGACCCAGTTTCTCATGGGGTCATTAAGTGTCTTGCGTGCTTGTTGATTGAATGTTGCTTTACGTCTCATATTTATGCAACTTGGCAAATCGAGACGAAGGGAGGGACGTAAGGGATGATTCGGGGGACAGGGGTGGACAGGCCTGTGCTGGTCAGAACCAGTCACAAGCATATGGGGAGGGCAGGGGTTCCCCCACGTCGTGGTCGTCTCCGTCTGTGTCATCATCCGTCCGTGTTGTCTTTGTCGTCGCCGTCGAGGAGGTAGTCAAAGGGAAGGGGTTCCCCGACGACGACCCAGAGCTCGCCATTAGTTTCAGGGAGTGAAACTCCCCTATTCACGGGCCAAACCGCGAGAAGGTGTCGAGTTGGAATTTGAAGGCCGTGTCTGTGCATTTTGTCAAAATAAGAACTCTTAGTTTGAATAAATCCTGGCGAATATAACATATGGGTCCTTCGCAACACGTTCTTGACACTATAAATGTACACGCACATACACAATATACGCACACTATCACATAACATTCTTCTGATTGCTCGGTTCGGCTAATAGAAGTCCTACAGGCCAGATGGACATTATTTTGGGCAAAAACCGGAATTTAATTTTTTAATGAAACTTGGGGGATATGATCATACATGTTTACGAAACTCAAGTTCAAAAAGAATCCCACTTAGGGAAAATCCGCCAACTTTTCCGCCACCATTCATTCAGCGGTCTAGCCGCGGTTGCTTAACCAGTTCCACTTGAACACCAAAGTTAAGCAACCTCGCAGGCGTGGTCAGGGGTAGAGTGGGTGACCGCTTTTTCCCTGAAAACGCACGTATACCGCGGGTTTTAGAGCGGTTGGGGGGTTTTCAAGAGTTAGTGTAACAGTTATATAATACCCCGTCTTGGCCCCGGGTATGTGCTTGATGATTTACATGGAAGTGATCATTTTCCAATTCAGGTGAATGTATTAAACTACAATAGGCCACACAATCCAGGTCGGGGAAATGGAGACTTGCGCAAGCTGATTTGGGAAAGTTCCAGGAAATAAGTGCAGTCCTTTTGCTTAAGGTGGACTTTACTAGTTCTCTGACCCAACGTGCTTGTCAATATGGTAAGTAAATGCTTGCTTGATGCAGCATATGCCAGTATACCACTGACTAGTGGTGAACCACGCCGTCGTGTCGTCCCCTGGTGGAACAAAGATTGTGCATTGGCCATCAAGCAAAGAAAGCAGCTTTTAAAAAATTAAATAACATTTCCTACATTTGAAAAATTTAATCAATTTCAAGCAACGAGAGAGCGAAAAAGAGACGAATTATCAAACATAGTAAGAGGCAGTCAGGGCAAGAGTATGTATCTTCTATAAAATTACAGCACCTCTTCCACGATGGTGTGGAAAAGGATTAAATCAATTAGGGGGCCGTCAGGTAAAAAAACCAAAACCGCAAAATTCCCAAGGAGGCGGGCAATTTTTATTTACTCCAGCAGATGTGGCTTCATACGGGGGTACACATTTTGCATCTTTAAGCAGTAATGCACGAAAATGATGCAAATTTCTAGCCCCAAAAGGCAGTTGACAGAAGCTCGAAAATTTTAATTTTCCCTTCATCGGGAAAAAGGGATGGGGGCCAACAAACGAGCGTTCTTTTTGGGTGGGAATTTCCGATGGGAAAGCTCTTTAGTCGCCCCTCTGTGGGAGAAGCCCAAAATGCACAACGACATTTTTTGTGCACCGGGCTTTTTTCCCTTAAATTGGGAATTTTATTTTTTTTTTTAATTTTTTTTGGGGTTTGTCTGACATATTTCCCGATAGTTGGGCGTAGGCCATTTTAAATTTTCCACTTTTTAAAACCCCCCAAAAAGATAAGCCCGATCCCCGCCTTCATATCCCCCTTTTTTCCTCTGACAAGTTGTTTCCCTGCAAATTGTTCAAAAAGGGATGATCAAAAAAACGACAAATTTGGATCCCGGGAGACAGGGCGGTTTTTTTCGAACGTCCAATGTGGATTTGGTAAACGTCGTTGCACCCATCGCCCATTTTTTTTTCGATTAAAAGACTTTATTCAAAAAGGGGTTTTGTTGCAAAAAAAAACATTTGTTGGTTTCCCTTTTTTTGACATTGAAAAGCATAGGGATAAAAACCAGGGAGGAAAAATATACTTCAAAAATTTCCCCCGAGGGGGGGTTTTAGAGGGCCATCCCAAAAATTTTTTAAAAAAACTTTTTAAAAGATAAAATTTTTCAAAGGCTTTGTTAAAAATTTTTTTGTCAAACTCGTTTCACGGGGAAAACAGGTGTACCAAAGGCTCGGTTTGTGGGGTACACTGTTTGTATTGGAAAAAAAAGTGTAGGGATTGTACCCCAAAGAGCCTAATGCCCTCCCAAATTTGTAGAGGCCCTGGGAATCTCTACAATCGGTAAATTTATAAACACTAAAGGGGACCCGGGAAATTTTTGGATTAAAACAATAAAAGGGGAAAGGGGGGCTCGAAAGCGGGGAAAACGATTCTCCCCCGAAAAAACTCAGTGCTTTCATTTTTGGGCCCTTAAAGGAATCCAAAAGCCCCAAACAACTATCTTTTAAAACAATGTAGAATTTCCCTTTTCCCAAAACAAATGCCGTTTTCTGGGCCCTGGTGTTTGAAAAAAGAAAAAGGAAAGATCCCGTTTTTGGGTTTACGAAAAAAAATGCATGTTAAAAATCCCCCCTTTTGAAATTTCTCAGTAATACATCGTGGGGTGCGGGATGGGATTTGCATGTTGAAAATTTTAGGGGGAATCTCTAGTTTGCCCCAAGTTTGGACTATGGATGTTTCGTATACTCTTCGCAAGTAACACAACCCTTAAACTTTGGGAACACTGCCCCACCATTGTGGTTTCTTCGTATTGCTCTTGGTGCATTTAAACAACCCCGGTATCAGCTTGTAGGGCCGAGTCAGGTGTGTCCTCCTTGGCAGAACGGAGAAACCTTTTTGATGGGTACGTATTAATAAAAATTTAAAAAGCTAGCTAACCATCCGGGCAAATGGGAAATTTTTTTTTTAACACGACATATGTCAGACACTTTGATAACAAACCCAAGGCATCTTTCCCAACGGGTTAAAAGATGTAAACTTTTGTTTAATTTTTATAAAATTTCATTGCCCAATTTTTTAATTTTGTTTTTAGCAAAAAAACCCGCCCTGGTTTACCCCAAAACCCCTTTAAATTAAAATTTGACCTTTTTCTTTTGAAAAAAAAACTCTACTTCCCGATAGGGTATTCAAAATTAATTTTTAGAAAGATTCCCATAAACATCAAAGGTTTCTTTGGTATTCCCCAGAGGGCCCTTCCAAAATTGACAACAAATTTGGGAAGTGCTTTTTTTTTGCTCCCCCTTTAAACTGAACGTTTTCCCCAAAAGCGACGGTGTTCATTTTTTCACTGCAGAGTTTACGCCATCCTTGGAAGCTTTTAAAATATTTTTAAACCGGTTTGCCCTTTGTGGAGAAACCTTTTGTTTTTTCAATAGTTTAATTCATTTCAAGCTATAGAACTCATGTTTTCAAGTATCTTTTGGTACAAGATATCCAATTCTATTTAGAAAAACAAACCTTTCAAAGGGGTTTAATAATAGAGTTTTGCTGGGATACCGGGGAACGGGGGCAAAAAGGGAAAAAGGGAACACGCTGTTTGGGGGCTGCAAAGGGAATTTTCCCCAGCGTCGCGACGTTAAATTTAAATCTATTTTCCCGTTCCAGATGTCAAGAGTGGTTTCAAGAAAAGATTGTTGGATTTGCGACAAGTTTTGGGGGGATGTGTTGCAAAATAACAAATTGCGTAGGGGATGCCCCATTGGCTAACAAAATTCGTCCCCCACGTCTCGACTCCACGTAGGGGAAGAGGTGGTATTGTCTAGACTTCTTTATAGGGCCACACCCCAACACACGGATATCTCTTTAACCAGAAAAAAAGGTTTTTTCCCCATATGGGGCACTTTGTGATGTCCCTTTTTAAACCGGGAATCTATGAAAGAGAAGAAACCAAATATATCCCTTTCCCGATGAAAATTTGATCTCCCCCAATCATATGAAGAACTTCTATATAGGATAACGGGGGGACAAATTTTCAAAATTTCTCTTTTCCAAAAGTAATTTTTTTTAACAAACTTTAAGAACTTAAATCCCACATTTGTTTCTTTTCTTTTTTTTCTTTTTAACACACTTTAACTTTTTTTTGCTATTACTTTTTTCATCTTCAATTTTTTTTGTTTTTCCCTTTAAACACTTAAAAAAACCAATTTTAATCATAAAAACATCCCGCATTAACTCTTCAAATTTACTTTCATTCACAGGGGGAAAATATGCCCAAACCCGGGTTTTGAACCCCCTTTATTTTTTCTCACGTCTCGTCTGGTAATAAAATTTTTGGCCCAGAGAAATGGCTCGCAAATTTTCAAAAGGCGGGGAAAAGAAAAAATGCCCAAATCCCGCTAAAACCCGGTAGACGTTAGGGAATATATCACTTTCCTTATCGCCCCACTCGCCCGATTGCGTCGGGGCCTAACGGGGTTTGGTTTTGGTTGTTTAATTTTACGTCCCCCACTGAGAATCAGTTATGTGATTGAGTGGGGAGACTCAAATACAAATTTTTTTTATTTATTTTATTCATTTTATAACGAGCTTGAAAAAAACAAACGATGAAAAAGGGACAAGGGGAGACCGCTTTCGAAAAGTGTTTTTTCAACATTGCACTGCCTTTTTGGTTCACAGCCTTTCCGGTACTTTGTGCCTTTAACTTCATTTTTTTTTTTGCCCCACCGCCATCCTAAATTTTTTGATCAATTTCTTGGTGTTGTAAAAGACGGGATGTTTCTTTGTTTTCAACAATGTTTTCATCACACTGAAATTACCTTTCTGCTCGGGGCCCTTCGTATGTCTGTGTTATTCTCTGTTAAACCCTTTTGTTTAAATTATTAAAAAAATACAGGGGTTTTTTTCTTGTGATTTGCCATTAAGGGTGTGTTAGTGTCCCTTGGGCGCTTTAACCCCGGGGGCCCTTTATTTACAGGGCCACTCCCTTTGTTATCCTTTTAAATTGGGGGCCTCCATTTACTCCCAAATTTCTTTTCATCTTCATGTACACCCCATTTATTTTTTCTTTCCCCAACAATTTTGGTCCCATCCGGGGCCCTATACAATCAAAAATGGGTTCCCCCCTGGGAAAAAATTTAAAAACGGCTTTTGCAAGTAAAAAGTTTCGTCGGCGGGCCTTTACAAAAGCAGTTTGAAACGTTAGGCCCTCCGACGTAGCAAGAGTTTTCCAGGGGGCCCCCGCAGCAGTGAAGTAAAGGCGTCATCAGGACCTCTTTAAAAACCCAGTGGCGGGGCGCGTGTCTTCCAGTGGCAAAATCATACAATTTAGATAAGCTTCGTGTGACCTTTTTTAATAGCCCCATTAAATTTTAAATTTTTATTGAAACTTCAATAAATTTCCCTCAGCAAAACGCAAGAGAGAAGTGATTTAATTAAAGTCGTGGAATAATCAAAGCCCCGGCTTACCCCGAATTTCACACGTTTATAAAAAATGTCCCAAAACCACTCAAAAACTGAGTGAATCAGAGTTAGGTCAGGGAAAATCTTTTTTTATTTGGGATCATTTTGGGGGAAATACAAACACGTCTTTAAATAGAAGACACAAATTAAAGATTTTTAAAACATGAAAAACCCACAGAACAGATTTTTAAACTTTATCTTTGGGGGGCTTATTCTAAAAACTAATGACATACTCCAAACCCCCCCCCTCTTACCTATTGATAACCATCAAGCATGGTTCTGGCCAAAAGGGTGGCTTTTTAGGGACTCATAACAACAATCTGATCAAAAATTCCTGGGAAAAAAATTTACCACCCAAATTTTCCCGGTGAAAATAAAACCTTTACTCACTGGGCGTCTTTTAACAAGGTTATATATTTTTAAATTTTAAAAATTATAGAGTTCATAATAAAATTTAAAAAACTTTAGTGGAAAAAACTCTATTTTTTTTTATAAAAAAAACAAAGTTTTGGAAAAAGACAGAAAAATATTTCCGTCCTCAGGGTTTTTTTGTGAAAAAAAAAAAAAAAAAAATCATATTATCCCAAAAAATATCAAAAACAAACACGACAATACCAAAGGGTTATAAATTTAACATTTCACACAGGAATTGACCAAAAAAAAGGGGGGATACAAACCCAAAAAAGGGTATTTCTTAGAAAATTTACTTTAAAGGGAATTTTCCCCGTAGGGGGGAAAAAAAGTACTCGGGGTTGGTTATACAAGTGTCTTTTAATTTTATTTAAAGTGCCTCCCTTTTAAATTTTCCTTTTTTTTCCCAAAAATAGCCCCTTTAAGTAAACGCCTAGATTTTTAGAAAGTAGAATTGGTGAAACCTTTTTTCCCTTTCAATTTTTCTACTAGTTTCGGGTTTACATGAAAATAACAGGGCCCTCTGACTTTTCAATGTTTTTCCACTCTCATTAACTCAAAAAAAGCATAGGAAAGTTTCCCGGTTTTTCCTAGTATACGGCATCACAGTTTTTTCCCCAAGGGATCTCGTAAACCCCAACCCTTTTCATTTGGGGCCTTCACAGGTTTAGTTTTTTTCAAG
This sequence comes from Sweltsa coloradensis, assembly GCA_024449915.1. Lineage (NCBI taxonomy): Eukaryota > Metazoa > Arthropoda > Insecta > Plecoptera > Chloroperlidae > Sweltsa > Sweltsa coloradensis. The sequence goes on from JAMZAV010003333.1 coordinate 98,664, forward strand.
GGCCCTTTTAAGGTTTTTTAAATGATTTTAAAAGATTTTTAATATTGAATTTTTTATCCAATACGCCGAATAGATTAAAAGACCCTTTTGATAGGGAATATGAGCATATGCTTTAGGTTTTAAAACGTTTTTTCTTTATTTTTGGTTTACGGTTTTAAAGAATTTTCCCTGGGATACCCATTATTTAAAAAGAGATGTTTTTGGGTGATTTTTTCTTCCCCCGTCGAAGGGGCTCTTTACTAGAGCACAAATTTTTTCTCTTTTGAAATAATTTCAATACCAGTCTTGATATTGTCGGGTTGGTTTTTACCCCAAAATTCAAAATTTTTCCTGAGAAAAATGGGTTTTTATAGACCTTCATCGTAATCATTTTTGGAAATTTTTTTAAAGGATATCCAAAAAAGAAAGTTCACCAAACTTCTCTACCCCCTATAGTGAATTATATGGAATATAATAGTATTTTTAAACCACAAAAAAGTTCTAAAGGTCTTTAATTTTCCAGCAAACCTCTGTGAGGTGGGTTGGCCCGGGTAGCTGCAATGGGGGGGAGTGGGTTTCAGATTAGGGAGCCTGCCTTGGCCCCCCCCCCCCCCCCCCCTTGGCGTATACAGACTCGTGACTTTTTTGTTTTAACCCTTTTTTTTCCCAGCAAAAGACACATTCTTAATGTGGTGGAGGTGCCGGTGCATGTTTTTTTAAATTTTTTGGGTGGATGGGGGGACCAGATTTTTTTTTTCCGATACTCAAAATGACATTGAAAAAATCCAACCAAACAAAAAAAGAATTCAATTTTTATGAATTTAAATTTTTTTTTTCAAATAAAAACCAATTTTAAAAATTTTTTGGGTTAAAGGCCGGGGTTTTTTCGAGGGAAATTTAAATGAAAACCCAAAAACTCTCGTTTAAAAAAATTTTAGAACTTCAATTTTAAAAAAAATGCCGTCTTTTCAGCATGGTGTTTGAACCCAAAAAGTAAAATTTGGGCACCCACGTTGTTGGTTACGCAAAAAAATGCATGTTGAAATTAACCTATTGAAAGTTCTAAGCAATACATCGGGGGGGGCAGATAGGACTTGCATGTTGAGAATTTACGGTCTCTAGTTTTCTCCAAGATGGGAAAATGGAAATTTTTGATACTCTTCAGCAAGTAACCCCAAACCAAAATTCTAGGGCACAGCCCCCATTGTGGTCTTCGTCTTGCTCTTTGGGGCATTTCGAACGAGCCCGGGGATTTAGCTTGTTGCCGAGTCAGGTGGTTCCCCCTTGGGGAGAACAGCGAAACCTCTTTTTTGGGTACGTAAAGAAATGAAAAATTTAAAACTTGCCTAAAACCCTCCAAAAACCATGATGTTTTCAATTTGGAAAAATGTCGGACACTTTGATAACAACCCATGGCAACCCTTCCAATGGGGTTTTGATGTAAACCTTTGTTTAATCTTATAGATTTTAATCTGCGAACAGTTTTTTAATTTTGTTTTTAGCAATAACCCGCCCTAGTCTACACCAGAGCCGATTATTCTATTCGACCTTTGTCGTTTTGATAAAAACTCTGCTTGTGATAGTATATTCAAAATTAACTTTAAAAGATTTGTCATGAACATCAAAGGTTTACTTTGATATTCACAGATGGCTCCAAAATTGACAACAAGGTTGGAAGTGTCTGTTATTGCTCCACCTTAACTGAACGATTCAGACCAAGCGACGTGTGTTCAGTTTTCACTGCAGAGTTATTTGCCATCCGTGAAGCTCTTAAATACATTCTACGTTGTCGATGTGGAGAATACCTTTTGTGTTCAGATAGCTTAAGGTCACTTCAAGCTATAAAACTCATGTATCTAGTCATCATTTGGTACAAGACATTAAATTCTATTTAGAATAACTAATCCTAAGGGTTATATAATAGAGTTTTGCTGAAAACATGGACACGCGGGCATAGAGGGAAACTGAACACGCTGATCGGGCTGCTAAGGAAGCTTCCCAGCGTCGCGACGTTGATTTCAATCTAATTCCAGTTCCAGATGTCAAGAGTAGATTCAAGCAAAGATTGTTGGATTGTTGGGATGTGTTGCAAAATAACAAATTTCGAAGTGTGATGCCCACATTGACTAAAAAAATTCGTACACCTACGTCTCGACTCTCACGTAAAGAAGAGGTGGTATTGTCTAGATTCGTATAGACCACACACGTCTAACTCACGGATATCTCTAAACCAGATAAAAGGTAATTCCTAGATGTGACACAATCATGTGATGTTACTTTAACCGTACATATTTTGCTAGCAGAATGTACCAAATTTGATTCATTGTACACGTTATTTGATCTCCCCCAATCGTATAAAGAATTTCTATCATTGATAACGGTGAGAAACTTTCTAAATTTCTTATTCAAATTAATTAATTTAACAAAATTTAATTCACATCAAACACATTTCTTTCTATTCTTTTGTCATTCACATACCTAACTTTTTATTTTGCTATTACTTTCATCATCATCAATTTATTTTGGATATTATACACATAGAAAACAATCTTATCATCAAACATACCTGCATTAACTCTTCTCATTTACTTATATTCACAGGCGGCGCAATATGACCTAACCGGTTGAAAGCGCCCTAGTTTCTCACGTCGTCGTCGTCATTTACCTTGGATGAAAAACTTCTAAGTCTTCTTTACTTCATATTAACGTAATAAAACAAATTTTTGCGATTAACTTTTCGAATTTATGAGTGTTATTTGTACAACTTAATTAAGTATTATGTTTTATTATTAATTGAAAAACAATGTTATAACACAAAACAAACTACAACAAGATCTTATTTAATCATCCCGTCTGGGCCCGGGAAAAGAATTGGCCCAAAGCATGGCTCTGCTTATCGTAAAAGGCGATTCAAAAGAAAAAGTCCACCTCGCAAACATCAGCTAGTATGAAGTGTAGTATTTTACGCCCCGAAAATAGAGGCGAGCTCTGGCAATCGTCGTCAGGGACCTTGCCCCCTTCTCTTGACGACAGCTCGACGACGATGACGACAATGACACCACGAGCGATGACGAAGACAGTTACGACTGCGACGTGAGAAACCCCCCTTCGTTTCCTCACCCGTGGCTGATTCTGACCAGTATGAGCTCCTCCTCCCACCCCCCTTAGGCTAGAGTGGTGCCTAACGACCTATCGGTTGACGCGTCCTTAATCCAAATAAACAAAACTCTTGATGGTTACGTACGTAATGAAAGTAAAAGCTATGACTTACCATCTAGCAAATTAGGATATTTTTAATACCAAACTTATCAGACTTTTTTTTAACAAACCGATTGTAGTAGACTGGAATCAACGTTCTATTTAGCAAAGTGAATTTAATGGGAGCAAGCAAGTTGAAGCTTAGAATTTAGATAAAACATCACAAGCATTTGCATTTCATCATATTTCGAGGTAAGGAATGCCTTAGCATAAGACCAATTCAAAATTTAATTAGCTTGATGGGCAGATTCAAAGAATGGACCTTTTTTTATTACAGCGGATGTCTTTAAAGGTGTCCCCAGGCGTTAAGCAATTTTGGGAGATAAAAACGGAAGGGGTGGGGGGGTTGCGGGAGAGACGTGTTGGAGGGGGCCTCAGAGTTCCGCTCAAAAATTTTTAAATTTTTGTCCCCCAATAGCGGCCGTATTTTACGACGAGGCAGGGGGAAATTTTTTGTACTGCAAAAAGGGTTTTTAGAGGACGCGGAGCGCTCACACATTGCCCAAGGCGCACTGGATCAAAATCACCATTCACACGGCGTAAAATGAGTGTCGCCCCGTCAAGATAAAGAAGTTTTTTTACATTCACCTAATTTTTTGTATTGAGTGTTACAAACCCCATCACATAATGAGAGGAAAACCAAAAAATTCAATTAATGTTTGGTTTTGTCTTATGCAATGTCATTTTTTTTATGGAAGAGGGATTGAAAAACAAAGAACATTACGCAACATTTGAAATAAGTATAATGTTTTATTATTCTGAATACAAGCTAGAATAACTAAAAATTATTGTCAGTAAAATGTGACGCGATTTGGGTTCAAGCCGAAAATCTGGTCACGGATACACACCACTCAACGCTATAACCAAACCCCGGGGTAAGACCCCCGGTCAGGACCAATTTTTTATAGCTTAGTATTTCTATCACTGCATTATATAATATGCTAGAACGATATTTACAATAATAATCAGTACTACAGTAATAATTCGGGACAGGTTGTGACGGGATTCAAACCCGAGACCTCCCGAACAATAAACCCATTGAGCCAACCTTGTCAGTATTTACATACATTGGCGTAACTTGCCCTTATTTTTCCCGGGGAGCAAACATTGTTGTATCCTCCAAAGATCAATGGCACACCTATGAAAGGGAATGTGGGTACATGGTCAGTAAATTCATGATATCACCCGAAAAAAATTTATGGGTATACCTCTTTCCTGGGTAACGAGCACGTTTGGGAAAAATGGGGGGTCTGAGGGGGTTTCCCCCCCGTTGATGGGGGTGCGAAGCGCCACCCCCGGCAAAAATTTCGATTCTAATTTGTGATGGGAGTATTTTGACATTTTTTTTTTAAAAAAACCAAAAAAAATATATAAAAAAATTGCAAAAAAAAATTATCAACTTTTATATAATTTAAAGAAAATAATAATTTCAAATAAAAGTTGGCGCCCCCCCCTCCCCCCCTCGCCCAAAATTCGCCCTCCATAGTTACGCCATTGATTTATTAAGTAGTTTTAAAAAAGACAAAATGTTTGGGTACTTCCCGTCACGCACACAAAGCACATCGTATACTGCTTTCTTCCGGTTTCTTATTTTTATGTGCACGATGCTAGGACGACTAAAACCCCAAATCACCTTTTTAACTTCCTATGATGGACTCGAATCCACATCAAAGTCTAAAAAAATCTCCCTACGGGGAAAATAAAAACCCTGGCCCTTCTTTTGGGAAGCAGGCCTCAAACCCCCCGACCAACGATTTCATACTTTTACGTATATTAAAAAACCAAAATCAGAAAAACTTGTGATGAATCAATGAAAAAGTTTTTTTTAACTATATTGGGTTTTTAATATGATATGCTATACATCGCGTTGAGGGGATGCTCACCGCTTCTTTTATTTTATCGAGAACGATTCTCAAAATTTTTTATTTGAGTGTTGAGACTCTGAAAGCGGGTTTTATGATAGAGTAATACTCACTTACCCAACCCAACCCAAGTGCAGATAGGGGTGGAAACCCTATGTGGAGGAGTTGTCACAGGGTTTTTCTCGTTACGCCCAGGGTCTGTTCATTTCGCCGACAAAGACCAGACTTGCTGCGATTGTGTGTGGTGGGGGGGGGGGGGGGGGGCGATGTGATAGTGAAAGTGAAAAAGGTCAAAGCAAAACATTTTAGTTTCGAAGTTTTAGTATTTTTTGTGTTGAATTTTCAACCCGTTCGGAAAAATCGCTGGCCAATTGAAACTGTCGGTTTGTCGATAGCTTACATCCCCCTTTTTACCAATATTTTCTCCCAGAATTTTTTTTGGTACCAAACAAATAAAAGTGTGGCCATGTAAAACAGCCCCCCCACTCAAGACACCAAAATTTGACCCCAAGCATTCATTAAAAAATTAAATTAATATCAAAAAAATGTAAACTTTTTTTACTGATAACACATTAACAAATAAAATCCTAAGTGTCTTTTTACCTCCCCTTTCCCCCAAATCACTAGAGATTAGTGGCCCTTGGTTGCACAAAAAAGGTATAATACGGTTTATAAATCGAACTAGTGTATTACACCTGAATAATAAGGGGATTGCTCAGTTTTAAGTTCAAAGATTTTTTTATTTATTTGGAGAAAGGGCGCGTCAACCTTAGGGCTAACTCACAACAATGTTTTGAAATTTTGTTTTTTTTTGTAGTAGGTATTTAAGTAGTATTGTTTTTTCAGTGGCGTATCCAAGGGGGCGGGGGGGGGGGGGGTTTTATGGGGTTGAACCCCCCCCCATGCCCCCAAAAAAAACAAAAACAAGTGTGATCGATTGAAGAAAAATAAAAGGGGAGGGAGCAACCTAACTATGATATTTACATAGGGAATTACAATTTCTTACAAAATCAGACTTCGCACAATAAGAAATTTTGATTGCATAGCACTTTAGGTATGTTTGACTCTACAAAAGTGTTTAAGGGGTTGAAATGTCAAATAAGAAAAAAATTTGAAAAGGCCCCGGCGGGTAGGGGTTCGCACCAGACCCCGTTTCCCTTTTGGCATATTGACAACCCCCCCCCCATTGGACATTTCCCGGATACACCCCTAGGGTTTTTTATTCATTAGAATAGTTTCTATTTTAAAAGTCAATACAAAAAAATGGGAGGCCTACATCAAAAAGGGGAAACAAACAAAAAAAACAAAAGAAAAAAAAAAAAAAAAAAAAAAAAAAAAAAAGGAAAAAAAAAAAAAAAAAAAAAAAAATTTTTCCCAAAAAACCAATTTAGACATTTTTAAAATTTAAATTTTATTTAAATTTAAAGGTTATATTTTTTTTTATTGAAAGAAAGTTATTTTTCCCAAATTTTCCTTAGAGGTATATTTTTTATAAAATTTAAAAAAGTTAATTTTTTTTATAATTTTTCTTTTTTCAGATATTACTTTTATGTAATTTCCCCAACTGCAAAAAGATTCCGTATATAAATTATTATATAAACCTTTAAAAAAAATTTGTTTTAATTTTTTACTTTCGCCTGGTTCAGACGGTATTACCCCAAAATATTTTTTAAAATCAAAAAAAATATTTCGTTTTAAGCAAATATTTATGTAGTAACTATAATTTTTAAAACTTTTTCTTTCGAATTTTGAACCTTTTTCCCCAAGGGACTTCAGGGGCCCCTCTTAACACCCAAAAATATTTTTTATAAAAACAGTAAAAAAAAAAGTAAACTGTAAGGGAAGTTTGAAGACAAAATTATCTTGGGGGTAAAAATCTTATAAATTTTTTTTAAAGATGCTGCTCTGAAGGGGGGGACCGCTTTTATTTTATTTTGGTTAGGTCTTTAGGCACAAAAAACAATTTTTTCCTCATGTGCTGAGGATAACCCTAAAAAAGTGAAATTTTCGGCTAATTTCGGAAACCCCATTTTTACCCATGCACCTTGAGAAATATATCAAAATACTATTCAAAAAATTTCTCTGGGGGGGTTTGGGGGCCTTACTAAATTTAAATGCGACCACGCGCGAAAGGCCAAAAAAACCAAGTGAACTTTTTGGGAATAATAGCCCCCTCAATAAGTTTGTACAAACCAGACTCACGGAAATATTACTTCATTTTTTGGGTGGGCCCCAATGTTTCCCCCGTATTTGTTTAACGAATTTCTTCCACCCTTTTCCGCAAAAAGGAAAAAAACCCCCCCCGCCCCGGGAAGGGGGGGGGAACCCCGAAAATTTGAATTTTTTTGGGGGTTTTCCCCGGAAAAATTTTCCCAAAACCCGAGTAATTTTAAATTTTATTTCCCCCCTTTTTTTTTTTCTTTTTCTTTTTAATTTGACCGTATCATATACTAGGGAACAAAGATTGCGTTTTCCTTACATGCTATAAAGTAAAATTTTTCACATCATGTGCGGCTAAACCTAATATTAATGGGGACCATTGCAGGGCATACTATAAATTAGCATTTTCCATCGAATTTATATCGTATGCACGATTTTGATTTGCGTGTACGTTTTTATTGGCCGTTGAAAAATAAAAAGGTTGTTCAAGCTTAACAGCTTAAAAAATAAAATAATGTCTTACTGTTTCCGGTTTTTAGCAAAATAAAAATTATTATGCATTGGGGTGGGTTCTGCATTAGCTGAAAGTTTTTTTCTCTGTGGCCAAAGAAATTTTTATTTCAACAAATAACCATCCTGCACTCAAAAAATCGGATCGCAGAGTGCGCCACTTGCTGGGGCTAAAAGGGCCCAAAAAAAGCGGCAAAACATGATTCGTAGTTCATATTTAGCGGAAATACACAACGATTTTGATAATTTTTTTTTTATTTTGAAGAAAATTTGAAATGAACTTATGTTTTGTACTTTTTCCTAAATTTTTTTTTAATTTTTTTTTTAAAGCTCAAAGTGAAAGGGAAATTTTAAATATTGACCAAATTCGCAATTTTTTTAAAACCCTATTTTATTCAATTTCGAAAAACACAAAACATGAGTCCTAGTAAATTTTATTTGAATAATAAAAAAAAAAAATTTGCCGATATGACAGTTTTTGGGCCGAGTTCAACGAAATGCTGGGACACTGCTCGCACCGGGGTATTATAGCTACTCCTGTGAACCTTTAAAAGTCAGTTAAATCCGGATAGAACCAGTAAAATTTTTCGAAACTAATTACATTAAAGCAGATTTCCCGAAAATTAGGGAACTTTTAAAACAATGTCGCGAATACGTCATCTTTAAAACCAATCAGATTAAAAACGATAAAGAGTCATCTTTAAACCCCAATCAATTAAAGAAACAGGTTAATGAATTTACCAATCAGGTTAAAGAAAGGGTTTAAAAGGGGTTTTTTTACTATATAAGAAACAGTTTTTAAAAAAACAAAAAATTTCAGTTTTCCGACCAAAACCCAAAGGGGAAAGGGAAAGGAAGTCACTTCTCTTAACGTACCGAATATTTTAAGTTAATGAAAGCTTGTACAAAAAATATTATAATAGGTTTTTGATTTTTTTGGCATGAGATAATAACTCTTTAGCTATTTTCTTTTGGGTGTGATTTACCCTCAGGTGATGCACGTAATAAAGTAAAAATAAGATAATAAATTGTTTGATGTAGTTGGGAAAATATAGAAATAATAAAGTTAAAAATTACATTTGTTGTGTAGATTAGAGTGTAAAGTATTTTTAAGACAGAAAAATTTAAATATTGGTTTTGGGAAAAATTTGGGTTTTTTTGGGTTTATATCTTGTTTAAACCATTGAACCCCAAATTTCGTTTTATCAATGTGTTTTGGGATGTATTGTTTATTCTTTAAATTTAAAAAATTGTTGAATCATGCCTGAGCATTACTCATTGCCTCCAGTTAGTTAGCACTCCCGCTCAAATCCATGCAAAAAAAAATTAGTATGTGGGGTTAATCGGCTGGGTCAGAAAGCAGTGGTCGTAGGCCGGGGTTTTGGGAACCCGAGCCCCTAGATTTGGTGGACCTTTTAGCGCCCTCTACAGTGGTGACAGCGAGCGGGATTAGATCAGTTCCCGGATTAGATCATTTTTGGGGGATATTTAAAAAATTTTTTGGGGGGAATTTCAACATTTTGTCAAGGAGGAACGTAGAAAAAATTTTTTAAATAAATTACTGGTGACAGCACAAAAAAACCCCTACATAGCAAAAAAACGTGTTTTTCCAAATGCCTGTAGTACCGAAGCCGTTTGAGGTTCCCTCTGGGGAATGTGTCAGGGCTTCTTGATTAATCGAAAAGTTTTCGGGGGAAAAAATCAGGAAAAAAACAGTTGAGGATTTTTTTCTTATCAATAGATAGGGCTTTCTTATTAGGGGGGAGGGGCCCCAAAGAACAAAAAACTGGAAAAAACTTTGTTAAAGCTAAAAAGGCAAAGCAAAGGAGTTTTTAAATGTAGAAACCCGAGCTTACTCTGCTAAAAACGAAACAAAAAAAGGGAACTTGCCCCCCACCCTTTTAAAGGGAACGAGAACAAAATTCGTCAGCAACCCAAAGCGATTTAATAAGTGTTTTGTAACGACCAACAGAAACAATAAAACCAATTCCCAACGCGGCAAAGGGAAAGGAAAGGGTACCAAAATCCGAGTTTTTTGGAAGGGATAGAGCGGAAAACAACACCCGTTTGAAATTGCTAAAAAGGGGGAAAAATTGGGTTGGGCGAAATTTTCCCTTTCGGGGTATTAGAGAAGCAAAGAGATTTGTTTTGTTGAAAGCCCCTTTAAAACCCTTGGGAAAGAGGCAGTAAAGAAAAGCGATTGGGGAGAAAAGGGAAAATGATTTGTTAACCAGTGAAAGAAGTCGGTGTTTAATACGTGTCATCAAACAAGTTTCGCCTACGCCCCCGACTCATTTGCAAACCATAACATACGCGCTATAGACCAAGGACACCCGAGAGGCCATGAAGCGAGAAATAATAGAAACGTTTAATACAAGAAACGGGGAAAGAAACTTAAACTTTAAACTCAGGTTCAATACAATGTTAAAATTTCCTTTAATTTCGGTCATTACGCTCGAACTCCCCAGCAAGGAGACAAATAAAGAAAATATTTTTTATAATTGTAATGCCCCAGGACTTTTTGCACGCAATTGTCAACAAGCGGGGACGTTCACCCGAAGGACTTTACGAGGGAAAAGGGACGGACAAGGGGAAAGTCAAAAGACCTACTTCAAATCCGAATCAAAAACAAAACGGATGTTATTATTTTTAATTTTAAAAGGTCATGTACAGGGGGACTGCTTTGGGAAAACAAAGGGGGGCCCCAAATATAAAAGCAAAACGAAAAAGGGTTCTCTTTTGGGGCGGGGGAAAGGGAACCCAAAAAAACTAGAGCCCCGCGGGTTTTAGTTATGAATACCGGGAATTTTTGGCGGGAAAAAGGGATTAATTAAACGGGTTTACGGGGGGCATAATAAGAACGGCACCAAACAAAACTGAAAAAATTTTTCATTGAAAAAGTGGCGCAACTGTCTCATTAATACGACAGGGGATAGTAAAAACCCAGGGGGACAACCGATTAAACCAAATTTTAACAAATATTGTATGCTGCAACGGGAGATGCATTATCAACCACAGGCGAAAAAGATTTAGCACTAAACTTAGGGATGATTTGTATTTTTCCCCTTTCCCGTCATAGGGAGAAAACGACATTTTTGGGGGAACGTAGAGGGGAGTGGATAGGCAAGGATTTTTTTTCCCTGAATACAAATTCAATATATCCAAAAACAGAACAAAAACATGTGGGAGGGAAACCAAAAGATTGCTATAGATTTTAAAAGGCTTACCGAACAGGGGAAACCCCTTTAAAAGGTTTTTTAAAGGATGCTAGAGAACTGAATGCATATGTACAAGGCACCCCAGCAATAACCTCATAAATCAACGTAATGGGACACAGAGTAAACATTAAAATTCCACGAGATTCAACCAGATAAGCAGAATAAAGGGGAAAATAAAACCACATTCGCCAACAGGGAAAACCCCCCAAACCCAAAAATCAAGAGGGAAAACTACAAAAAGAAGAACAAAAACAGCCTAAAAACAGTTATGAAACCAAGCAGAAGGGGTTTTAAAAGCCAACTCGCGATGTTACGAGAAAAGGAAAAACAAAACGCAAAATAATGAATGTTCAGGTTATGCGATTAAAAGAAAGAAAACTAAAACCCGCACGATCGGAGGTGCTCTGTGAAGGTATAAAACGGGTTTTCTCGCGATCACCCGGGCGGATGAAAGTAAAAGGGGAATGTGGTATTGTTTGAACCACCCATATTAACGCATAGGGGCCCATATTATGCGGCGCTCATTAATTACCAAAAGGGAAAAGACCATAAAGTAAAATTGCAGATCTGAATTTTTACGCAAACGGGACATAGAGATCCCCAAAAAATACACTGATGGGAAGCTTGATTTAAAATTTTCGGGAGAGAAATAGAAAACAAATGAAGAAAAAGGGGAAACGCTAACCTCCATATCAAAACCAAAGGGAAAAGAACAAGCCTACGCAGCGGGGAAAATAAAACCCCAATGTGGAACTTAGACCATTTGAAAAGGCCCAGTTAAAAAACAGTTTGCAAGAATTTTTAACTGATATGTTAAATTTATTTTCACAAATAAGGGACTTTCGGATGCACACCCAAGGTACAGCACAAATTAGAGTTAATAAAAGGGGCAAAAAAGCCGTTTTTAAAAACGCCTCCATACAGGATCCACATTCAAGGAGGGGCTAAAATTTGACAAATGCATACAGGAAATGAAGGAAAAGGGGAATTTTTAGACCCAAACCTAACAGTAAAGGAAAGTTTTCCGGGTGCTTCTCGTCGAAAAACCTCAAACCACTACCAGACGGCACCCCGGGAAACCCGGTAGGGTTATCGAGTCGTGGGCAGATATGAGAGGTTTAAAATAGCTTTAACGAAAACTAAAATTTTTTGGATCTTCCGAATATAAACGAGACACGGGACATGCTAGGAGGTAAAAGATTTTCCCCTCGATTTAAATCAGGGTTATCCCCAAGGTACTGATAAGGCCTGGGACAAAAAAAAAATTGTGCTTTTGGGTGGGGGGGGAGAGAGCACCTACAATGAAACCGGGAATGGTGATGGGAATGAAAAACTCAGGGGCGATTTTTAAAAAAACAAAGGGAAATCAGTATTTTCAGGACTCATGGGCATTCGTTGTATGTGTTTATCGATGACGTAATTGTGCATTCACGTACCCTAGAGGAACACATCGAGAGACTTCAAAAGGGTTTTTGACAGACTAAGAATGAAAATTTAAAATTTTAACAACCATCAAAAATGCCTTTTTTCTAAAACCCTGAATTGGACTATTTGGGCCCATTTGGTTTGAAGAGGGAAATTTAAAAACCAAATCCACGAAAGTAAAAAAGCAATACGGGGAGTATCCTAGCCCAACCGATTTGAAAAAAGAAAAGGGTTTTCCCCTCGGAATGTGGGGGTTTTAAATAGAAGACATATAAATTCCTATGCTTTCGTTTAACCCAAGACCTTTAAACCAAAACCCCCCCCCCAAAAGAAAAAACAGCTTTTGAATGGGGAGAACCTAAAGAGAAAGCATTTACAACGCAAAAAGGGCCCCTAGGGAAAGGAACCAGTGTTGATTTACCCCATGTTTTTTAAAAGAGTTCATTTTATTTTACAGAGGGCCAGTGACGTCGCAGAAAGGAGCTGTACTCTTCCAGATGTCCGAAGGAGTAGAGAAACCAGTGGGTATGCTCAAGGGTATTGAATAACGGGAGAAAACTAACAAAACCCAAAACGAAGTTGTTAAGTATGTGTTGGGGAATAAAAATTTTAAAATGCTACCTATATGGGAATCACTTCCCCCTATACTGCGACCCCACCGACCCTTGGGTATGGTTAGACTCATTGCAAGATCCAATTTCGCGATTACCCCGGGGTTTCAATTCTATTGAGAAATTTTTAATTTCACAGTCAAGTACAGAAAAAGGCAATTTTGAACCCCAAACGCAGACTTTTTTGCCCCAAGAAATGCTTAGTGCAGTTTGCCCCCGGGTTTAAAGCCAGTGTATGACAGACCCCCGAATACGAGACGAACAACGAAAGGCCCCCTGCACTAAAGGACGTAAACCCCTCGTTAACTAAGGACAACCGAAGAAACCGAACGTTTTGCATGGAGGGAGGACGGTTTGTTGTAAAAGATAAGAACTGCAAACCAGGAGGGGGCCCAAAACTAGTATTTGCCTAGGACTAGGGTTTTTAAAAGTACAAAAAAAATTTCATGAGGCACCAATGGCAGGACTAAAACGGAGTAAAACTTTTGCACAAATTGTTTAAAAACACTTTTCCCTATTGGACAGGAATGGACGCAAACATACCCAAAACATGACAAAAATGCATTTCGTGAACAGACAAAAAAAAGGGTCGCCCCATTTACGAAAGGACCCCTACAGAATTTTCCCAAAGAGGCCCCCAAACCAATCAAGGGTGCGGGCTGGACATTGTGGGCCCTCTAACAACGACTTTGTTGGAAATAAGTACTTTATTTACCTTTGTGACCTTTTTAAACCAAGTATCCAGAATGCTTTTTGCCCTCCCCGGGAACCAACCCCGCCAAAACCATCGCGATGGCCTTTGTAACACAAATCTTTTCACGCCACGAACCCCGGGACCAATTTAATTAGGGGATTGCGGAAAAAACTTTTAGGTAAGAAATAAAGGGGAAGTTTGGCTCTTTTGCGAAATTAAAAAGCTACATAAAAAACGACTTTAAAAATCAATTTGGAAACCCCTACTTGGGAAAGAAAACCCTAGGACTACAAAAGAGTATCTTTTACATTATGTAAACAAGGACCAGACAGACGGGATAAAATGGCTACCATATTGTATGCTAGCATTCGCGCAAACACCTACTGCGGGAAAGGACGGTCACCCTTCTTTAGGGAATTAGGCCGTGAGTAAAAATTTCCCTTTATCCCAATCTTTTAAACCACCCAAGGACGCGTTATGACGTGGTTGTAAACAAGTAGTGAGCTGATAGCACGCCTACAGGACACCCAGAGAACCCAAGCAAAGGGAGCTAATTTTAAAGCAGGGATAGACAAAAGAGTACTAAAACCCCGGTCCCCCCCTAAGCCAGTCACTATGAATTAGGAGCCCAAAGTTTTCCCATACACACCTAGATTACGCCCTGGATTAACAAAAAAGGGTTTGCACACCCGGGTTTTCTGGACCCCCACAGGATAATTCAAGTTCGTTCCCTGCCCTTTTTTTAAAAAAAAAGGGAAACATGTACGGGGGGCAGGAACGCAGTTAATACGGCAAATCTTTTAAAAGCCATGTAAGTTGGCGGAGGAGATAGAAGCATTGGTCAGTTAGAAAAAGCAGACGAAAAAGGGACGAAGAGAAAGGATTTGTAGCTAAGGACAAACAGAGACCGTAAAATGGAAATTTTTCCGGGGACGACGACGACGGAATTAGAGGACGAAAACCGCAGGTATTTTAAAGTTCGAGACGTGAGAAACCCAACCACAGTCCCCGTTCGAATTTTTGGGGACCACAGTAGAGGACGAAGAGGAGGGACGATTAGCTAAAGAATGTAAAAAAGATGAGGAAGGTTAGAAAAAGGGTGATGTGGAAAATAAGAGGAGAAGGAGAAAGTAGACGAAAGTAGGGGTGTTGCAACGTAAGGTAAGGTTAAAAAGTTTTGTTCCAAAAAAAAAATGTTTAGGGAAAATAATAAATAATGATGTTAAATTAAATTTAAAGGGGTTTTAAACTTAATTAAAAAATTAATTGGGGATAAGCTTTAAAAAAATCGATTTTTATGAAAATGTAAATGTGAGTTAAAGTATATTATAACCCTGCAAAAAAAATAGTAAAAGGGTAAAAAATTTTTTTTGGATGATCGTAGCGAGCCCTTTGCGAGGGGAAGCGAAACGAAGCGAAGGGTTCCATTTCACTACCTTTAGAAAAAAATCCGGGGAATTTTTTTTTTTTTTCTTTCTTTTTTTTTTTTGTATTTTTGTGGGTTTGTTAACACGATTTCGGCTAAACCGAAAAACTCCCCCCATTGCAATGAAAATTTTTTTGGAGGCCTTCGAAATCTCTGAAACTTAAAATGCCAAAAGGTTTTTTTAGCGCAATCGGGAAAATTTTTTTTATAAAAAAAAACAATTTTAAAGATTTTTTTTTGATTTAAAAAAAAAATTTTTGGGCTTAAAAACCCCTTACATCTTTTTCCGATTGTGGGTGATTTTTTAAAAAGAAAACCCTTTAAATAATTGAATTACGGGTATTCGGTTTTGAAATTTGGGGCGTAATCGAAAAATTATTTCTCATGAAAAACCCCAAATTTTTTCCGGTTTTTTTTTTTTTAAAACAATTCTTTGCATATAACACCTACATGCTTTTAACCTATTGTAAAGATTTTTTCATAAACCTTAATTTTATGAATTAATAACTCGTGTAAAATTTTTAGCGCAAACGAAAATTATTTCTTATGAAAATTGCAATTTTTTCAAAAAAAAAATCTTTTTTTAAAAATTTGAAAAAAATTTCGATTTATTAAAAAAAAATTAAATTAATTTTTTAAAATTTTAATTTTTTAAATTTTAAATTTTAAAAAAACTTCGACTAAGTAAAGATTTTTTTTACAGAACAACAGAAAATTCGCATAAAACCCTGGGCAGCTCAAGCACCAATTACGCTCATCCAAAAACCGGGGGGCGGGACTTAAGCGGTTTTTCCCAGGGAATAAAAAATTTGTTTGAATAAAATTTTTATAAAAGGGGATTGATGATAGAAATGGGAAAAAATTTTTATTTAGACAAAAGAATAAGACTTGCAGAAGTACCGGTATTTGTAAACAGTAAAGGTCTAAAAGAAAAAATTAAAAAAAGGAATGGATGTAGGAAACAAGTAAAATGAGATGGGTTTCCCTGAAAATCGAGAGTTAACAACACAGTAGTAAGTTTTAGGGGAGAAGCAAGACAAGGAAGAATATAAATTGGGAGGGTCATATGGATTGGGTTTGACAAAATTATGTAATTCCCCAAAACTAAGCTTTGGGGGCCCTACTACAAACACCCAGGAAAGAGGGCAAATACCCGTATTTCTAGATTTAAAATTTAAAAATTTGGAAAACCATATTGCCCAGGGGGCGAGGGATAATAGTCAATTACTCACTAAAGGGAAAACAGGGTATTTAAAGGTTTCATTGGGATTTTTTACATAAATATGTATTGGACCCTAAAAATATTGGGAAATATTAATTTTAAAAGATTTGAAAAAAAAAATATGATAAATAAAATGGTAGGACTAATGAAAGTGTGATACCCCCGAAACAGTGAAAGCAGTTATATTTTTTTTATTGGACAAAGATTGATGACATTAAGAAAGTCGTTATAGTAATGCGAGGGGAAAGGGGGATGAGAAAAATTTCCCGTTAAATTGGGGGTTTTAACATTTACCAGGTGAAGATGTTTAGTTTAGTGAATTAAAAAGTTTTAACTATAGGAATTTTTTAAAAAAAGGGCCCCCAAAAAAAATAAAATTTGGGGTTTTCGCGACGTAGCCTAATAGTAAGGCCCGTGAACGTGCATGAACGTAAAAAGATAGTAAAATGAACGAAAGTTATATTGGGGAAATTTTCATGAAAAGAGAATTAAAAAGTTCTAATTACAGATAAACAGCACATATTGCAAAAACTCCGAAACGAGCAGGAAAAGTGGGCCAGCGAGGAAAAAACGTACCTTTTGGACAGGTCTATTATTCCCCCATGAGATGTAGAGACAAAAAGATGGGCTCATTCAGTAAGGGATAATACTTAAAATTAATTTTCTCTTCCAGAAATTAATGGGATGAGTAAATTTTTGGGGAAAAAAAAAGTGAAATGGGAAATTTTTATTTTTAAAAAATATGTGAAATGATCTTGGATTTTGATTTACTTTTGTCTTTAAAAAAAAAAAAATTTAAATTTCCCAGTATATCAGCATCAAATGGGGACATTAGGACAACTAGGAAGTTAACAAATTTAGTGATACATTTGTCTTATGGAGTCAATAAACTTGCTAGAAAAAAAATAATTAACAAGTTATCAGGTTTCCCCTTTTGGGCGCCCCAGCCAAAGCCGTGGCGCGCTACACATTCAAGCACCTTTACAGCAAACAGAGTTGGGGGGATTTCGAGGTGTTACCCCCGGGCCCTCATGTAAAAGTGATGGGACTTTGAAAACTATCAAAAATTAAAAAATTTAGGTTTCCTGACTACACATGCCCAAAAAATTTTTGGGTTTCGAAACCCTTCCTTCTTTGGGGAAAAAATGGGGTTTAAACATGCTCCAAAAACACTTTAAGGAAGTTAGCGCTACTAATGCTACTAACATCCCTTTTACGTCAGTTTCCCAATTTGGGGCCCCGGATTCTGACCAAAAGTGTGGGGGTAAATGTTCAAATTTTACCCTGGACATTAAGGTTTTTAAATAATAAAGTCTCTTTTTAAAGTAAAAAGTTTTTAAAAAAATTTGCTGGAAGGCCCTTTCCCAAAAAAAGGTTTTAAAAAAAAGCCTTATAATTAGGCAAAACAATCAACAAAATAACTATAAATTACTTTACACTTGGACGGTATAACAGATTAGGCGGGAAAGTGCCCAAAACGTAAAAAAAATGGCGGACATTTTTTAAAATTTTGCCCTTTTATGTGTGGGAAAAGAGAAAAAATTTTTATTATACTCCATAAAACCAAAACAAACCGTCCCTGGCCCAGGTTTTCCCGATGTAAGGAAAAAAAATTTATAATAAAAAACAGTGTAGGGGCTAAATTCCATTAGGCTATAGGACTGATAAAATTCATACTTTTCCCTTCCCGTTTGACCAAACCCAAACCAACCCTTTGGCCAGCACACCCTTTTTCTGACACACTTCCCGGGCAAATTTTCTAGTTTTTATTACTAAAAACCTAATTCAGGGTAAACAATAATGATTGGGCCCCCTAGGCTTAAAAAAAGACGAAAAATACATCCCATTATTTTTTTTTAATGATTCAACCCCCCCCAAAAATCCTGTCCCTATATAAAAACGAAAAAAAAAACTGCAAAATTTTTTAAAAGTTAGTTTTTTGTTTGTGATTAACATTGGGGTTGGGTGCAGTTTACAGGGTTAAAAAAAAATTAGTTGTGCCTTGAGTAGCATGGGAAAATTTGAATTGGTTTTGAGTTGCCTAGACTTAACCAGTCTTATACCGTCGTTATACCAAAGGTTATACCCCCTATACCTTATTGCTTTAATTCCCCTAGAAATTTTAAAACACCTTTGATAAAAATTTTTAATTTTTAAAAAATAATTTTGCAATGGAAAATTGGGAAAATTTTATATTATAAAAAGCCGTAATATGATAATTACTTTTTTCTTCCAAAAAAAAAAAAAGGTTTCCCCCACCTTGTAGGCGTCAACTAACTGTGATTACCCGTTAAACCCAAATTTTTAAAAGGGAAAAAAAAGAAAAATCCCATTTTCCCCTTGGGTAAGACCAGTTTTTTAATATCAAAAACGTTTTAATTTCAATCTTTTCCCTAAGGATAAGGCAGTTTTGACTTGGAATTTAACAAATGGATGTGGCCCTTTTTTCACTAAATATGGGGATTTTTAATAAGGCGATTTTTTCAAAATACGTGAATGTTTAAAGGCAACGCTACACTAGAAATAGCGAGTTTTTTTAACAACCCTTTTTATTTTCCTAGAAATATACCAAAAAAAAGAACATTTACAAATCTTCATCTCGAAATTTTAAAAAAATTGGGTAAACCCCCGTTTTGCATCTAGGGCCCCCTTTTTGACTTACCACTTTTTTTTAAAACCACCAAAAAAAACGTCTTCTCTTCCCCCAGTTTACCTTTTTTAAACCCTTTCTCAATCTCTTTTAAATTTTCCCACGGGTTTCTCTTGATTTTTTCTGACTTTAACCCGTTATTACTCCCTTTTCATTCGAAATGTTCATTATCTCCTAAATCTTTTATCCTTCATGATGCCTATCATCTTAAAAAAACCAAACTTCATCATTTTTTTCTAGCCTTACCCCTTCTAAATATTTTTCCCCCATTTTTTTCTTCCCTGAATTCCTTCTTATAATTTATACTTTGCCCAAACTACTTTGCATTTGAAATTTTCCAAAAAGATTACTCCTTATTTGCATTTGTATAAAAAAAATTGTTCCTCATAGTTTTTCATTTTAGAAATCAAGGGCTTTTTCAAGTCATCGATTTTTTCCCTCCAGTCCCCTTTTTACCTCCCTTAACAATTAAATAGATCGCCCGTATTTGGTTTATGACAACATTTTATCTGATGTTTCTTTTTCCTATTGAAAATTAAAAGCTATTATTACTTATTACACATGGAATTGACGATATCCCCAAAAATTTCAATTTAAGTTCACAAATCTAAGAAAACCCCCAAATTTAAAAAAGATTGCAAAATCTCGGGGGGTTTAAACGAACCCCCTTTTTTTTCAAAGAAGTTATTTTTTTTTATTTAACGTCTATCCTGTTCCGTTCTGAAAAATGATTTACAAAAAAGGACTAAATAAAAAAATCTAATTACATAGATGCAGACCAAAAACAATGAACTTCAGTTTAGGAATTTTTTTGAAATAGTAACATTCCAAAAAAGCATTAAAACATAACAATTTTTAAAAAAAATAAAAAGGATATTAAAAAAGCCATAAAGTAATTAATCCCAAAAATAAAAAAGGTGAAGATAAAAAGGAAAAAAGAAAGAAAAAAGAAAAAAGAAAAGAAAGGGAAAAAAAAAAAGAAAAAAAAGGGGGGAAAAAAAAAAAAAAAAAAAAGGGAAAAAAAAAAAAAAAAAAAAAAAAAGAAAAAAAAAAAAAAAAAAAAAAAAAAAAAAATTTTTTCAAAAACATAAAAAGAAAAAAAGGTTTAAAAAAAAAACCCCGGGAAAAAGAAAAACCCCCCAAAAAAAATTAAAACTTTTTTTTTCCCAAAAAAAACCACCAAAGGAATCCTTTCCCTTCTGTTTTTTCAAGTTTTGAACCCAAAAGGAAAACCCCCTTTAAATAAAAATTTTTATAATTAAATTTAATTTAAACTTAATAATTATAAATGAATTTTTTCACATTTTTAAAAAATTTAAAAAATTTTGGGAAACAAAAAAAATCCAACAAGAATTTTTATGCCAACACCCAAAAATTTTTTCCCCTCAAACGTGGGAAACAAACAAGAAATCCCGGGAAGGGAAAAATAAAAAAATTTGAAAATTCCCCTTTTGATTAAAACGCCCCCAAGAAAAACAAAGGGGGGGAATTTTTGGGGGGCAAAAACTTTAAAAAAGAAAAAGGGGTTTAACAATTTAAAACAAAAACGGACCAAAAGAACCACAAATTTAAAAAAAAATAATTACCCCCCTATTCTGGCCTAGGATCGAACCTATGAGTTCCGTCTGGCGGGAACCGTGGGTTCATACCTCTACTGACCTATAAACTTACTAATTGGTTTGCATGGCTTACCGAATGCTTCTAGTCCCTGGTATGTGGTTTAGACTGGCCCCCTCCGCCCACCCTGATGTCGGCCCTGGGCGAGTTTCTCTTTTTCACCTCTTCTTATGGTTAATCCTTTTTTCTGGTTCTTCATCCGGTAATCCTCACTAAACTCTTCCAGGATTTTTGTGGTTCACGTTGCGGTTGTTGTTGCACTGTCCTGACTCCTCCGTCCACGGTTGTCGCTCGTCTCCCTCTCTGTTCTCCACGAACGTTTCCCCACTCTTACGTTCAGTGCACTTAATCAAAGTCCGATTTACTTGCACTATTTAGTTGTGCAATCTTTAGTATTCAGCGTTTTGTCGGTCGATTCCCTTCCTGTATTGCGTCTAAATGAGCCTCACGGAAAGTAACTAGACGTCTTGACCCTAATGAACTCACGTCGGTATGTTCTCTGGCGTAAATGACGTCAAGCATGATCGTGACATCTTCCCGGTTGAGTAGACACATGTGTTAGGGTCCTAACCCTAATACATGACATGCCCCCCGCTACTATAGGGCACGTCCTCGTGACCTGGGCTGCTGGTAGCTTGAAGACCTCCGTTGACTATTAACATTTCCTCTGGCGATGATGTCTTCTTCCCCTGTTTCTCTTCCTTTGTCTTGGCCGAAAGATCTCTTCTGTCTTGGCAAAGATTCACTTCATTGTCCGCCACATCCTCCCCAAAGAACCCGTCAACCAACATTTCCAGGACCCCTAAACTGAAAATCCTAGTTAAGAAAGAAAAAAAAAACAAAGAATTCCCACGTTTTTCCCGGGCGAAACTCATAACCTGCCTTTGGCATGGTACATCCAGGTACTAATATAAAAGACGTGACTCTACGACAGTCAAACCTTCCTAATCAAATTTATAATTCCTGTGAATTAGGAATCAAATAATTTTTAACCTGTAAATCCCTATATCTTAGTTCTAGTCCCCAAACAATAACAAAAAACACAAGTATAAATTAGCTAATTTTTGTTTTTGTGTAATTCAAAAAGAAAACAATAAAAGCACATTAAGATTTACTGTCCAAGTTCCCCAAATAATAACATTTGGAATTCCTGGTAAATTCCTAGATTTTTCAAAAATCAAAATAATTTGCCAGTGTGGTCCCGACATTGTGACTAAACGGCGGACACTTCTCCGTCGTCTGTCAAATCGCAGGCAAAGTACTGCTTTC